>JANIJG010017992.1:38200-64042 GCA_024611175.1 Megaceryle torquata
AAAAGAAGCGTGGCCAGCAGAGCAAGAGAGGTGATTCTGCCACTCTGATCTAGTGAGACCTCACCTGGAGTACTGCACCCAGCTCTGCAGCCCTCACCACAGGAATAGGAAGGACATGGACCTGATGGGGCAGGTCCAGAGGAGGGTCACGAAAATCATCAGAGGGCTGAAACACCTCTCCTATAAGGACGGGCTGAGGGAGTTGGGGTTGTTCAGCCTAGAGAAGAGAAGGCTCTGGGGTGACCTTATCACAGCCTCCAGTACTCAAAGGGAGCCTACTGGAAAGCTGGAGAGGGCCTGTTTACAGAGGCGTGCTGCTGTGATAGGACATGGGGCAATGGTTTTAACCTAGAGAGGGGTAGATTTATATTGGACTTCAGAAGTTCTTTACTATGAGGGTGGTGAAACACTGGAACAGGTTGCCCAGGGAGGTTGTAGAGGCCTCATCCTTGGAGACATTCAAGATGAGGCTTGACAGAGCTCTGAATAACCTGATCACTAGATGTCTCTGCTCACTGCAGAGGGGTTGGACAGCATGACCTTTAGAGGTCCCTTCCAACCCAAGGCATTCTATGATTCTGTGATAAGAGCTAAGGAAAGTGTTGAAGCATGATATATTGGCATTGCTTATAAACTGTATTCAAGTTAGAAATCAGGCAACTGCACCTGTATTCTGAGATTGCACTGTTTTAACTACAGGCAAAAAGTGAACATAATAGAAGCATAGAAAATGTATGCAGCAAGTTGACTGTAATGCTGGAATGAGTGCAGTCATGCAGTGAGAGTCTGAGCCTCTGATATCTCAGCAGAGAATGTTAAAAAGAATAAAATTCTGGAAAACAATCCAAGCTGATCAAATGTATATGTGAGTTATGCTTAATAAACAACAAGATTAAAGTGAAGAATATAAATCCAATGCTTTTAACAAGAGGTTGGAGATAGATAAATTAAGGGAGTGTTTTCATGTCACATCTCTTCCCTTACATGCCTTTTCCCACCCATGAAGACAGAACTCAGGAAAAAGCTTAGACAAGAAGCCAGTTCTCCCTTAAGAAGCTGAATGTTTAATAGCTCTTCTGCAACTGCAAAACCAGAAGTTTGTTTTTAATGCAGAGAAAAATGCAAAACTGTTTGACATTCAACTTGAAGGAAGCATGGCATTCTTCTCTAAAGCACAGCCTTAAAACAAAACAGGCCAGAGTCTGAAAAAGGGAACAAAAACAGGAGGAAAGAAGGTTGTTATCAAAGTTCCCTATCCCCCAAGACTGAGTTCAGGACCACATATTTTAATAAATAATAAATTTTTATTATTTTAATAAATAAAAATCAACAGGGCAATTCTAAGTCTTAAACAGACTATACTTCACTGGAATTACAGTAAACTGCTCTGCAGAGCAAACTTGTTATTTATTTCAATTGTGCAAAAGCAACCATGCTACAGAAGTATTATCCTTTTAACTAACCAGGACTGGTAGAAAAGAAGAGAGCTGCTACTTTGGGGCTGTCCCCTGCTTACAAAGGCACTTATTTTGGTGATTCTGAAAAAATATTTCCCAGGAGGCATTCAAAACCATTTTTAGTTCTAGAAAAATATGGCAAACACCACAAAACCCTTGTACTTTTCTCCTATAACCAATACTTCTGTAACATCCCTATTATCTCTTGAGGACATATTACTCTAAGGACAGTGACCAAATTCACTGGTTTATAAAGAACATGTAATCATCTCTGTGATGATCACTACAATTGCGGCCTCCAAAGTTTTCAAGGAAGTAAATTAAGAGACAGCAACAACAGCTTGTTCTTCATGGAAGGACAGAGTGCGAGGGCATGGACTAAGAAATCCAGTAAGGTATCTGGGAACTATGATTATCATTGCTACTGCCATCACTGCAATGCGCTTTGGAATTAGAAGATTTTAATGTGGTTAAATAACATCGATATCCAAGTTACACTGTACATAATGCTCGTGTTTTACATATAGTCATTGATCTTATGTAAAAAAAAAAAACAAACCAAAACCAACACAAAACAAGCAAGCAACCAACCACAAAAACAACAGAGCAAAACAACATAAAAAAACCAAACCAACAACAACAAAAAAGAAAACCCCACAACGTATCGAGGCCTTAATCACTGTAAATGTTAAACAAGTAGTAAGTCTTACCCCAGAGATAAGAAATACTTTACAGAAGTCCAACACAGGTAAAATCTGCAAAAAACTGGCAGCTTCTAGAGTGTCCTGAAGGTTGTCCATGTTAAGGGAAAGTTTTGCAGTATAAATGAAATCAATTATCTTCTTTAGGCCTATTTTGTTCACACCATGAAGCTTAATGCACATTAAATCCTGTTCCTTCATTCCTCCTGAAAAAGACACACGCATAGTTAAGTTTATGAAATCAAACCAAATCAATATGATCATATAAACTTATGCAAATAAAATATAATTTCAAAGTCTAATTGAAAAAACCATATATAACAGTAGAAAGAGTACAACTACACAGAGTTGTTTGCAGTCCTGGGCTACTTCACACAAAACAATGAACATAGTCCGAGTGTCCAATGGATGGCAATTTGGAGATAGCAGTATGCATTACTTTAACAAAAAGCACAACCTGTGAACATAGCCTTGAAGTAATCACTTGCAGAAGCCATCATTGCTCTGTGAACAGGAAACACTTCATCACCATCTCCTGGAACAAGCGTCACATCACAAAGCAAACCTTCCACTCGCAGCTGGTCAAAACCCTGCAAGAAGAGCATAATGCGATGCATTCATTTGATCTGGGGGGAAAGTAGGAATCTCATTTCCCTCGTGTAAATACTTAATGTACACATATACTGTAGTTCCAAAAAGTCACTAAGAAATCATTTATCTTACAACCATTATCTCTAATATATCCAATAATAATTGTTCCTTGCAAAACAAGTAGAATAATTATTATTTTCCAGAAATGTCTGAAGAACGTGAAGCACACTGGGCATTAGAAAGTAGCTTTATTCCACTAATTTAAGTTCTTTTCGGGAATGAGTTTGGTTTTTAAGCTTGCACTCTGACAGTTTTTTCAGATAGGGAGTGATGCCATTTTTGAACCTACCCTTTCTGGACACCCACGCATTTCTAGATTTATTTGTGTCCCACAACAGTGCTTTGCAACCTAAGAGACTGTAAAATACTGGGGACTGAAGGGAAAGTAACCTGGTTCCATCATTATAAAAATCTATTACCGAAGTTTACATGGCAAAAGCTCCCAAATAAGCTCAAATAATATAGCTGACTTTTCATGAATTATTATGGCTATGTGTAACAAAGAAAGTCATCTACAACAGCATCCCAGAGTAAGATTTTCTTCTAAAGGTATGCCTGGTTTGGGATACTGGAGGATGGGTGGACTACTCGCCTCCTTCATGCACTGCAGAACAGAAGCCCACAGGTAACAATTTCCTTTTAGCAGGTATGGCTGATATTTTTCCAGTACTAACAGGAATGTAAATATTTTCTTTAATCACTCAGATGTCTTGGCATCAGCCCACATGGTTTAAGATTTAAGATACCTTAAAGCAAGGCTGTATTTTTAAAACTGCAAAGGTAAGTAGGAATTCAGATTTGCCATACAGAAAATAACAGAGTGCAAATGAAAACATTAGTATTAGTTCCAATAAATCAGAAGTCAAACACAGGATTTAATAAAACTAATGTGTTTCAAAGACTCAAATGACTAGCCTGTAGCTCCCTCAAACAAGGCTTTGCAACTACTGATTCCCCATTTGTTCAAATTTTGTAGGAAAAAAAAAACTGAATGAGGCAATAAGCCCTGAACACTTTGCCTAGTGTTCAACAAGGGAGGGATATGCACAGGCACTCAAGCCTTAGAAACTAAAACAAAGGAATCATTAGCTTCTCCGAATTAAAAAAAAAAAAGTCAACATTTTATGCCCAAACCTAGGCAATTTATTCAGGCAGCAAATCCAAAAATAAGTGGCAGCTCTCCTAGGAGTCATGCCATACAGAAGCCATCTGAACTCCTGAGAAGATTGCATTGGAAAGTAGCAAGAGCTGTGCAAGCCGTAAGCTATAAGAAACAAGAAGATAAAATGACTTCAATTTTAAATTATTAAAGCTTCAGAGAGAAGAACATTTTTATCCAGTAGAGGAATGTCCTATCATATGGTAGTGCCATATAGACAAGAGTCAGCATAGGGTGTTACACCAAACCTAGCAGGGCTCTGCTGTCTTAAGGACAGGACAGAGCATGGAGCTCTCCCCATGACATCCCCAAGGCAGCTTTCCCACAGGAGGTAAGTGCCTAACATAATCAGATGATTATGCTCAAGTGACCTGCTTTGAGACAACTGTAGAGTTTAAATATTACCTCTTAGAAATTGCAAGTGGACAGAGATACAACCCAAGGATAAGGCCAGGATTTTTCTTCCCAAGCTGTTGCTAGAAATTGAACCTTTAACTCACAAGAAAGGAAATTAAGAGCCCATTGTGGGTATTGTCAGCACAGCACAACAACATTTCATTTTTTGGAGGCTTTTTAGGAATTACTAGTCTGATAAAGTCTGTTGAGCAGAGGCATTGTTTAGAGCCATCAGATTTCTCAGTAGAGATCAATACTGACAGAATAATATTTAATTACCTGTAATACCACGGAACTGTGAGTATTGCTGGTGAAAAATCTTGTGGTCCCTGTCTTAGAAGACTGTAGGTGGGCAGACACGCCCATATCGCTGCTACCAAGAGATACTTTCATATGAGGATCCTCCTCTTCCACCAGAGATCTAAGAAGATTAGAACAAAGAAACTTTAAGGTGAAACTCATTTTCATTCAGCGCTCGTGTATTAAAACCAGTCTTCTGGGATGAAGCATAACAGCATAGAGGCTACAGGTCATAAATCAGCAGGCGACAGAATCAGTCCTTAGTGGCTCCCTTCAGCTAATCTAAGAAACTTATTTTTTGGCTAATAAATTTTCCTTTTCATCTCACCCACACCTCCTTGATTAAGACACTCGCACACTAATTTATTCTACGTGTGCTTCCAGTATTGTAGGATGCTTGCAGGGGTCTCATCCAATTTTCAAAATCAAGTATCTTACCTGATTTCTAAGGAAAGCTAAAAGACAGAAACTAAGTGCAATATGAAATTACTAAACTTTAGTTCTTATGGCCTGCATTATCTTGCTCAAGTATGAACATAATAGCAAATCTACATAGTGGAGTTTCAAGCTGTAACTTTAAGCTACTTTTAGAAACACAATTAGAACAACTCCTTTAGGACTCAGTAGGCAGTGTATCACTACTGCAGGCAACGACTTCACACTAACAAATCTTAAATGAAATTTTGGAAGTCCATACTTATGTTTTACTGTCCAAATCTAGATAGGAGGGGCTAAATTTAGGCAGAACTGTTAAAGATTTGCCACATTAATATTAGCCTTCCATTTTAATCTTGAGATGAAAATTAAGTTTACATAGAGATATGCATGTGAGATAACTACCCTAAGATGTAATTATTATAAAATGTAAATAAATTTAATCTTGAGAAATATTAACAATAACTAGTTCCTGTAATTTCCATGATATAATGTACTACCTATTAGCATGCAAAGAACTATAATGCATATATACACTCTATTAATTAGCAAACAAACTGTTAATCCACAAGTGCAGGCATCTTCATTATTAATAAGGATTCCATGTTTGAAAAAAGAATCATAGCAATCTGTCTGAGATTTGCAGCAATTATGTCAAAGATTTCTAACTCTTAAATGTGTAGGTTAAAACATTGGCCTCCAATTTAGTTTCAGAAATTACTTCAAATAAGTGACAATAAATTCCACCACTCCATGCCAGATTTTGACTGCAATCGCTATGTAAGAACAAATTTAGAATTTGCAGATGGAAAATAATTTTCATAATTTTTTTTACAAAAAAAGATTTGTTTCTTTAAAAAATTACCCCAAGCTTCTTTGGGTACATGGACTATGCAGAGCAGTTTCTGAAACCACACATTACCCTGATAGCACTGATGTGCCTTGTTCAAACCCATGAGTACATAAGGTCAGCTACAAAAACATAGTCAAAACAAATTCACCATTCAACAGTGTACATGGGTTTGAAACAGTGAGATTTTATGCACACAGACATAACAGATTGTAGAAACAAGGGTACATCTAAATAGCTTTGACTTCTAATGTAGGAACCCAATACTCAGACATCTGAAAACATCAGTAAGTGTGGATGTACAGCAGTGTGCAAGAATTCCGTCATTTTTGAAACAGAATTATCTCTATTTCGTAGAACAAAACCAGAGCACAATTTAAATAAAGTTTTACAAGGTGGGCCTTAGAAAAATGCTCTCTAAAATATCTTTGGTATCCAACAAATGCATCCAACGATGTAAAAAGCAGAAGAACAGTTGTTAGGTCATGAACCAAAATATGCTTGTTCACTTCCTTCTACAGTGTTTTGTGGCTGAAGTTGGGTTTATGTGGGGTTTTCTGTTGAGTTATAACACAGTCACATGAAGGAAAGAGTCTAACATAATTTTAAAGGACACTCAGTCTCTAAATTCGTACATGCTTTTCTAAGAAGAAATATACAATAATGCGGGGAGACATGTAAGCATGGGTGGGATGGAACTGCAGATTCAACTAGCATGAACTTGTCTACTTGCTCTGGAAAGCTCTCCCTGACATGTCAGATCAGATAGCCGTTACATAAAGGCCCTTTATAAAAAAAAAAGTTTTCAAACTCAGAACAAACCAGAAGATGTACACATCACTTAAAATCATTACAAAAAGAAATGTACAAGTAAACCAGCTTTCTTGGCTAACTGGAGTAGGCTTTTTACCATTTTTGCCATATAGACCATTCTACTTTATTTCCCAACAGCAAGCATATTGCACAAGTGTTACAAATGAAGGCAAAGACTTTGACCATGACTCATTTATCCCACAAATGGCAGTGTTATCAGAAGCATTTTTCTGAAGAGGCCATGTTACATACAACTTCCCAAGCTTTCTCCTAAGAGGTGTTCTATAGCACAAGGTAACTTGCTACAAGGGCACAGCCAGCAGGAAGGATACAACATATTTCAAAATACTTGCAATACTTAGAAGCACGCATTCAATGTGACAGGTGTGGCTATAAGCAGTTATTTCCCCTGTGTGATACTTAATACAAAATGCCTATATTACACACAAGTTCAGCAGCTCACAAGATGCTCTTCTGCAGAGATTTTCATTATTTCCCTTCCACATTTGCTCTTATTTATGTACAGGAACTTGTATATGCAAATTAGACATTAAAAATTCCAACATTCCACATGATAAAAATCCACCAGAATATAAATGTTGCACTTCTAGCCTCAAACATTAACTTGGCTATGTATGACTCCACAAGAATAAACTTAAAGACAAGCAAATTTTTTTTTTTCTTTATATCTAAACTATGACCAAAAAGAAAAGAAAAGGAAAAAAAAAGTTACTTTGGGTTTTATTTTGGGTTTTTTTAGGTTGGGGTTTTGGGGATTTTTTTTGGTTGGTTTTGTTTTGTTTGTTTGTTTTTACTACACCACTTTTTCTAACTACAGCTGAACAATTTCAGAAGGCCAAGTTCACTCTCCCATCATGCAGAAAGTGATGTTCAGAAGCTGTTTTTAGCAGAATTTACAATGTGAGTCAGAAATAAGATCTGGCAACAGCCACTGATCCCCCAAATCCCAGCCTTGTGACATTCACCGAGATGGAAAGAGCACTCCCAGAGTGACCAGAAATTATGAGGTTGTCACTGGCTTTGTATGAGTTTCAGCATTTATCTTCATGCAACAAAAGAAACCTATCTTTGTAAGACAAAGTGAAAATGCAACAGCTCTTTTGCACTGTGTTGTTAGCAATAAACAAAGAAACAGCAAAACCAAAGCACTTGATCATATACCACAGAAGTAATTTAAAACTACCCTGCAGAGAAATTTTACACTATTCAGTGTATAACTTCTGTTTGGGGAGCCATAAAGTGAATATTCAGAAATAACTCTGCCATTCACACACAGAGCAGACGAGTAACACACTTTATATCTGACCAAATTCCCAACAAAAACACAAGCATGTACATCTGTCTTGTTTGGACACTTAACCTTAGGCGTGATTTACATTCATTAACACAGGTCTGCTGAGCACTGTAATTAATTAGATAACAATGAATGTAAACATATTGATCTTTTACTTTATTGTAAGTACAGTATATCACAATTAAGTATACTACTAGAGAAGAATGCTAACTCATTTCCTAATTAATTTTATTGTCCTGATCAATAGAAATCATTAAACAAGAAGTACAGCAGTAGAATTTTAAACCAGTTAAAGTTGGAGGAGACAGCTTAAAATACAGTGATAATTCACAAGTTGCTCTAACTATCTTAATATCTAACTATAGATATTAACACCACTTGCAATGCACGCACTTGGTCTGAAGGGAGTTGAACATGACAGTGTTAAGAACAAGGGAATGTTGGAGTTTAATGTGAAACATGTATGAACATTGAAATAGCAAGAAAGAGGAGCTGCCCGACTCCTGCAACCTCTAGGAAGCAAGAAGTTAGCAGTTCACAGAAAGGCACTGAAGGTTAATTAGTTGCTATCACAGAACAAGCTGTCAGTCAGAATATTCAGCTATGAAAAAAACCCCAAACCAACACACTACAGTAGTTCGAGAGTCTTGTCAAGCTGATGTGAAGAAGCTACAGAGACTTTCTGGGTTTGCATTTGTGGGCTGTTTTATGCCTTTTTTTCATAGCACAGGCAAAGGAAAGGGAATCTTATTGGAGAAAAAAAGAAGTTCACATGGAACAGTGCAGTAGCAGCATTTAATGTTTCATTGATTTGAAAGAATGCAAGTTCAGTGGCTTTAAAATACTGATTCCCTAAGTCTCATCACAATGCAGGACAAAAATATAGCAGGGTAACAACAAGAACACTTGACTACTATTTATGAAAAGATGACTGGGAAGACAAAAATCATCTCAATGGGTCTTCATGAATTTCTAGGTTTAGCTGTTAGCACCTGCACATAAAGAAGTGGCATGAGTAAATACCTAGATCAGCACAAAGATTAGGGTGCTTAGTATTTCAGAAGAATACTAAACGTGCAATTTGTGAACAAACTGAATGACCATTTACTCGACTTTTGTCCATTACTGCTCCAAATTCTGTACGCAATCTCTCTAGATTAAATGCAGTGAATTATGAAACTGTGAAGTGATGTTAAAAGGAGAAAAAGAAATACGTATGCAGCGGAAGAGCCACTAACCCTGTGGGCAACACAGGGTACAGGACCCCGTAGATGGACCCAGAACTCAAACATTAACCACTCAATCCTTAGCTGAAGGCTTGCTGACAAACATAGCTGTCCACACCTCTAGTATAACTGCCATTTGTACCTTCCTTCAAAATAAGTTTTAAATACTGGAACTTTTCAGCAAATACTGTTGAAAGTTTTTGAACTGGCTGGTGTTACACCACATGACTGACAGAGGCAAATTGCTTTCTAATGCACTTAGCAAGTATTAACCTGCTAAAATGGTTCCGAGGCATCCAGGTGACCTAAAATAAGCAGAGATCTGTGGAAACTATGACATATTTTGCTCTTAATTAGAATATTCCATTTATGGAGTTGCCATTTTGTGTAGAGCTCAATGGCAGGAATGAAACAAAACAATATTCAACTACTTCTAAAGAAAGCATGGTAGCAGAACTCATTCTCATGCAACAGAAACTAAGCAACTATGAATATTATTGGGGATTTGTTCATTTACATCAGTAAACCATTGATCTATTTGAAACTGTCAGAGCATCGTGCACACTCTTTGAAAACAAAGTAAGGAGATCAGCCTACAGCTACAGATACTTTAAAGTGCATGTTCTCTGATTTATTTAAAACCCACAGACTTTACATAACTCAGTAAAAGCTTGCCAAAGCCATACTGGCCAGACAGTGAATTCTTAATTTGGTGAAGCTCAATAGCTTGTTTTTGAAAGGATTATAACCTCATTTTCTCTGTCAAATTACTGTTCAATGAACCATGACTGCAAGTGTTCTGGTCAGTGGTAAATGGCATCTTCAGCAATCACTCCTGGCATGTGCCAGTACTCTGGTATTTATCAGCAAACAAAGAACCAGATTTCAATTTCATATTAAGATATTTGTATTACAAAACAAATCTTTACTATTTCATGATCTATCAAAAAAATCTGGTATATTACATGTCCTATACATGCAGCTACACATGGATTTTGCTGTTGAGCCACCAAGGAGCTAAATAAGAATAACTGATATAGCAGCATTGTATAAAAGAAAATCTCATCATGCTTCTATTAAAAAATTCAAATATTAATATAATGCAGATGAACAAATTATGCAATCATGGTATTTCACATTTCTTCCATTCCAAATCATCTACCCGTACTGTTTCAGGAAATCCTTTATTCTGGCAAAGTAGCTATTTTTCCACTTGTCCTTCCCTAAAATAAAACCTCACCTTTTTATTACTGTTTTTTTTTTTACAGGAATTTGTAGCTTAATTCCTTTGCATTATCAGTAATTTGTTAATGGATTCTTATTACAAAAATACAGTAGAAGTTTCTATAGGAAATGCAAGATTAGATTTTAAAATTCATACATGATTCCAGCTAGAAGAGAAAATAAAGGCAAAAGTTTATTTCTGTTCCATTAGGTTGACAGAGCAAGTTAACTCCTCTCTTAACAGACCAATGAACATGTTCAGCAATGTCCAGCTCTTGCTTTGGGGATACACAGGCTGCTGATAAATATCTGAAAATAGGATGAACACACAAACAGCAATGGAAGGCAGGATCTAAATCACTTTTTGTAGATCACCTTTGTGAATCTTCCCCCCCCCCCCTTCTTAAGGCCATTTAGTGCCATGTTATCAGCTTCAGATGTCACTTTTTCCTGACCAGTTTAAAGGCTGTATATATAATAGATGAACTAGAGGCTGATAATGTAACTGACAATGTATTTTGCATTTATCATATTACTGTATTATTTTTAAAAAGTGTTTTCAATGCTGTTTACTTGAAAAAGGCCACCACAACCAGAAGTTTACAGACTTTTCCCTCAAGTGAATTAACACTGCATTTGAACTACTGTGGGTTCAATTTTCAAAAGTAGCTACAGCAACTAGTGCAGAATACTGCCCACCTTCAGCAATGCTCTAATGTTTATATTTGAACATCTCACTTTGTACACCTGACCTTGTTTATAGGTTAGAAGGACAGCAGTAACAGCAGAATATTTAAATGTTTGTTTAGTAACTTGATGCTGAGCTCTTGTAATTCTTCACTCTAGAAGAAAGGCACAAAGAAAAGCTTACTGTTTCTTAAAAAAAAATATAAAAACTGTTCCCATATCCATTTGCCACCTTTACTCTAAACTAAGGGTAATCTATAAAAAGAGAACAGAAAAAAACAGACTCTTTACAACAGTGCAAACCAGTGAGAAGTGGTATTTTACTTTCACAAGACTCTGGCCAAGTCAAGACAAGGGCAGCAGGAGAGGACAGAGGCTTTCCAAACCCCCAAAATCAGCAGAGGCCAAAGATCGTTCCTGCACACACGCTAACGGGCAGCAAGCAGAGGCAGGTAGCTCACCAACTTTAATTGCTCTTTGGACACAGTTACAGCATGAGATGCTCATTGCAATGGCCTTCTTAAAAGGGTGTCTAAAGGGTAAATTTAGCATGGAAACAATGTAGCCCGAGGAGCTCTGCAAGCACCATCACCAAAGGTAGCAAGGGCATGAGGGGAACAACACACACAAACTGATTTGAAGGACAGGACACTTACTTAACCAGAATCAGACTCACAGTAACCTACTTCAAACTATTATAGAAGGAAGGGACTGGGGTCTAGCACATAACTGTTAAGGCTTTAACTTCTTTATTCCTAAATACAGTGAAGTGTCTTTGGACTTCAACTCAATCACCATCTTGACAAAACATTTCTGCCCAAGCACACAAACTCACAACGTCAACAGAAATGTTGAAGGCCACTAGAAACACTCAGAAGACTGAAGACACGATCACCGTTCCAAACTCCAGTGGATCTGGGTGGAAAGGAGGACAACACAGAAATGGAGGATATTCCCGGTTATCCCTTTAACATTTTGTATCCCTACCTAGTAAGGCCACCCTATGACCAAAGCCAGTATGAAATGATGCCTCGCAAAATCAGCAGAAGAGGACTGACACAAACATCATCCACCTTTTCAGTATGATTATCCCAAGGATACACATACACACAAAATATTTTCTTCAAAATTCCTTCTTAAACAGCTAAACTATCAGAGGACTCAAGCTGTTTGAAGCATAATTACAGCCCGCTGGTTAATTCAAATTTGTTTTCCACAGAAACAAAGCAATATTTGGCTCAGTCATTGCTATAAAGCCTTTGTTCCTAACAGTATTTAGTCTCTCTGGGAGCCTTAGTATCACATCCACATTTATCTGTTTGACAAAGAGTTTACATTCATTGAACATTTGTAGCTTAAGTTTGCAGACTGAGATTGTTTAATGATGCTAAATTAGAAATGGTTCTCTAACGACTTTTTGCCAAAATTGGTGTTAGTCTATTGATTCCTACTATTAAAAAAAAAAAGCAAAGCAACTACACATGCTTTGTAGCTTTTCTACAGAAGCAGAGCTACTTTATTTCTTTGACATTTAAAAAAAGGTAAAATAAAACTCACAGGTTTCACAGCTTGGGCTGGACTGAGACTGCACATCTTATACTCTGCCCTTTATATTTGGTCTTAAGTTTTCAAACGGCAAATCATAATTTTATCTAGGCAGCTGGATATTTCCTGTGCCTTACAAAACACGTAACATTTTGCATACACCATCGGATTACAGTTCTACCTGATGTGTCTTCAGTTATCATACACATAGAAATTAAGTTCACAGAATGGTTCCTTAGAGACAAAAAGGCTATATATGTCTGTGGTGCCACCTACACATTCAAGTTCTGGTCACAGACAATGTATCCCACTGTAACAGATTTAGGAACAACAACTTTCCGGAATGTCAGCTTTCTCCCCTTACATTCTCTACAGAGTAATTCTCACAGCTTAGAAGTCAGCAAAAAAATAAACAAGATTCTGACATTAGGGTTTGGTAACGAATCCTTGTTCTTTCTGCTGCCCAGGTCTACTCTACAAGAATCCTCTGGCTTTGTCACTTCTCATAGGTCAGGTTTTTTTAGCATTCCTTTATTACAATTTCCTGAGAAGGTAAAGGGGCATTAACTACTTTAAATTGCAAAATATTGTCCACCTGCATGACAAAGAATTTTAACCTAAGCATATCAGCTAACAGGTGTGGGTGACTTGTCCATCCCATGGAAAAACAAAACAAAACCATCAGCAAAACACATTTTTGCAACTTAAATATTGCAACAATCTCAGTCACTGCTGTACAAAATATTACAGCAATAATACAGATGTGTGCTTCCACTTTAGTGTTATAGCTACACATTATTACACTACAATTCCCACTATTACCACTTAGATCAAGTGACTATTATTTTAAAACCCCAATGTTCACCAAGTACTTTATGAAAGGTATCCCCATCTAAACAGAAAATACTGCATAACACTAAAAAAAAAAAAGCCAGTGAGTACAAAGTGATTGGACAACAAGATTTTTCCACAATAACAAGAAAATAGTGGCAAAAATGACAAACTGTCAGAACTGACATTCTGGCAGAATAAGCTGAGTAACATATCCAAGGCAATTCAGTGAAGATGCTTTAGCGTGTCACAATTTAATGTTAATATTACAACATCATGCACAAGGATTACGACATCAATTCCACAAGAAGTGGAATGTAATTTTGAGGACCTGAAAGCCACAGCATCAGCTATAAAGGTCTGCCCAGAAAAAACAGTAGCACTGGGAAGCTTCACAGCCACCACGTTTGAGGGCTTCCCAGCCCCCACCCTTCCCCCACCCCTTTTTTTTTTTCAGTTTATTACTGCAATGAAATTTCACATTGAGAATTTAGAATAATCTATTGAAATACCTGTTATTTAAAAAGCAAAAGTAAGGTCAACAGGCATGAATGAGAACTCTATATACAAAATTATTAGGATTAAAAGCGGCCTTCTATTTCTAAAATAGAACCCCTTCTATTCCCCTCTCACCCCATTCATCTGTTCACATGCAACGTCAGATGAGTTAAAAATATTTGAGGTGACTTGTGCATTGACTTTCAACATGTTGAAATTTTAAATATCTAGGAAGAAATTGCTTAAAATGGAAATGTTGCCAAAAACAGATGAGTCTGATTTGGTGTGAATACCGTGTAGTCTGTCAAATGCTCAAGAGCCAAACAAAAGGATTTATTTACTATAAATGACCAATGAAGACATTAGAGACCCATAGGGTGGTCTCACAAAAGAGAACTAATACAAATGGTCTGATGAATTATGCATAGACACCTTTTTGCATTTAAGTATATATACATATATCTCATCGCTTAGCAAAAATTCAAAGAGCTCATTGTAGAGCAAATCAGAGATTTGAAAGAAGACACAAAAGCATTAACCTATATAAGCAGCTAAAACGAACACTGATTACTCCAGAGTATTAAGAATTTATTCGCGTTTTCTCCACACTACCTGATTTCCATTCCTGCAAAGCATTTCTTATCGGACAAATTTCACAACCGCATGACTCAGGATAGACAGACTATGTTGCAAACCCTTTGATAGCAATATATTTGGAATACTGAATTTGTTTATTTCTCATAACATCAGACATTTATGAAAACATATGCAAATGATAATTTCCATTTAAAATATCGACACCCTATTCCACATAAAAGGACAGAAGGCACTAAATGTACAAATGGATTATTCTGCATTAACACTTTATTTTACTTTTAAAACATGGCATGTTTGGAGACTCAAAACACTTCACTGAACATTTAAGCTTTACAGAAATCAGCTAACAATCATTTTCACCCAAAAAAGCCTCAGAGTAAGCCTAAGTCATAGTATTTTTGCCTCAGTGAATTCTTTGTAGATGTCCATCGTAATACTTGCATCTCCAGAGTTTCCACAAACATTTCTTCCACTCATTTTATGGAAGATGTGCACAACTTCTGAAAATAATATAAATGACATTGCTAGTGTGAACAGGAAAGAATTCTTGTCTTAGTTATATACACACACACGCATAGTTATATTTATATATATTGTGACCCATCAACAATAATTGGGGCATATATTCCTCTACACCTCAAAGATGTTCTATACAACAAAATTCTGAACCATTCCTCACCCTCTCTGAAGTTGTGCTTCAATTCTTATGCTTATGTCACTGGGGTTTTTTGTTTTTAACATGTGGCCATCAATACACAGCTACGATGCCACAGAATACCGCTCTTCCAACTTGACGTTATTCACTTTGTCCTTTCCTGCAATTCACTTGCTGAAACTGCTCACCTGCCCACATAACATATTGAGTCACCTAGGTCTGTCCTGCACAGTCAACACAACTGCAAATTTGAGTATGTTTTTACTAACAGAGCATAAGTCTGCTGTAACAGCTTTCACACCCATTTTGACAAAAGGAATCTATAGTCTAAACCCCGGTGCCCTAAGTGTCATGAAAGGACATGTATAAAGCAGCTTGACAAAGGCATGTGCATGCACACATCTGCACATTCCTAACTGGTGCACTAAGCCAGGCTGCATTACACCTACATTACTGGTGATATCAGTGCTCCAGTTCTAATACTATCTAATTTTCCCTATGCAATGTCACCGTAGCTCTCCATCAGCTTGGGGGGAAGGCTCAAGCTACTCTTGTTCCACCAGAAGCCAGGAGATGTCTGCATTCCCTTTCAGAGGGATCCTTGACCCTCTATAATATGAAGAGTTACCCCTCGCAGTCAGGATAACCTGAAAATATTCCTAATAATTAACTGATGGTAAACAAAACCACCAGCCAAGAAACAGCTATTCACTACTGCTCCTTCCCACAGCCAGGAAAGCAGTACCAGACTGCGCAAAACCATCAGACTTCCCATTAATAGAAACACATCCTCACCTACAAACTCATCAGCTCAACTTCAGCAGGTCCTTTATTTCACATACCACCTAGCCACAAGTTTCTCACAGTAGAGAACTCTGGGACAAGCTCTTCATGCTCATTCCCCACCTCAGGAACTACCACAGACTTTTCAAGCAAGAGTGGTGTTCTGCATATACATGGCCACTTCATCCAAGAAGCCAAATGTGTTTGTAACCACCAGTCTCAGCATTCTGATACCAGGAAACTAAAGCAGAGCTCAGGTATTGGGTACACAGAGCAATTAAAATACTAATAAAAATCTATGTGTCTTGCCAGTTTAACCTCTAAATCATAACTTGCAAATCATAAGCAAGATGAAGTTTTTAAACTTAAGCTTAACTTTGCTATAAAAATAATACATTGGATTTTCTATTTAAGTATCAAAAAAAGTTTATTTTTAAGGCCTCTTCACTTTACAGCCCAAATTACACTATAAACCTATTTTATAAGATTAAGACATTGAGTACTAAAGGGATTAGGAGCTCAATAATACCTTTGTATACTCTAGATCCAAAATATCAAGTACAGAAGCGTTCGTCTGTGAACTCAAGAGTGTTACGGTCATTTATTTTACATCAGTAAGTGTCCTGTTTCACATGGCACTTATTCCTGAATCTTTTATTTAAAAGATAAGCCTTTTGTGAGTGTGCAAAGCACTACTTTGAAAGAAAACTTATAAATATGAATGTGAAAAGCATCAGACCATGTAAAATATAAACAAATTTACTGTAATCTCTACAATGAAGATAATTAATTCCATCACCTATTTTACTGGACAACCTAAATGACAAGGTTACATTTATCAGTTGATATATACTGCATAATTAAATAGGTGCCATTTTGTAATGTTTCCCATTCTTTATTGTAAAGTATATGAATAATTTAACATTACAATTGAGAGTCCTGATAATGTCAGGTCTGTGTGCCAATGAAGAGACATCTCCATAAACACTGAGACACATTGAATCATTATAGAAAGATGATTAAGGTTGCTGATCACATATTTCTCATGCTCCAGATAAGATCAGCATCATATAGTTAAGCATGATTGCTAAACCCATTCACATATTTTCAACATACTGAGATAATCAGCTACATGATCCCCATCATAAAAGCCAAAGCATAGAGCTGGATAAGCAATTTAAAGGCAACATACAAAAAGTGCTCAGTTGTAGGAGCAGATAGATCAGACTAGACTATTTCTAATTTTTTTCTGGCACTTAATGAGTTGTAACATTTAAAAAATAAAAGCGTAACATAAAAAACTGAAGACACTGTTTCCCTGAACTAGGTTCAAAAGCCTCAACTCTTCTCACCATGACACTTTCTTTGTATTTAGTCATATTTTTTAAAAGCTCAAGTAAGTAACAGTTTACTGGAAATAGCTTATCCTCTGATAGCCTTAAGCATATTTGATGCATACAGAGAATGAAAAGGCTGAAGCACTTCCATGAAAATTAATCTTAAATTGAAATGTGCACAGTGCGGATTCTGTACAGCCAGGTTAGCTCCTTAAACCCCAGCCCTTCTGGCCAAGAACAATAGTAACCACACAGACAGCACTGTATTGTTTCAGCTCCACTGTGTATCTGTGCACCCATAAAGAATGACATTTAGAGGACCTGTAAATATCTATTTCTGACAGCATGTCCCTGCAGTAGCTGAAGCAAAAGCCTATTTAAAGACGACAACACAAGCTTAAAAGTACTAATATTGTAAGTATTAGGCTGGAATAGTATTGGAAAGTTATAATCTTTATAGCAATTTCCAGATAGGAAAGTGTTCTACACTGCTACTTATACATTTTAAAACAACGCTTCCTTATTTTGAAAGAGCTGCTTCTTTAAATAAAGGCAGAAGCAATTCAGTACTCTATGCTTAGTTTCATCTCGTAGAAGGAAAAAAGCCACCTGTGTACGCTAACACAGAACTCACAGCAAAGAAAGGTGAACAAAAGCTCCATCAAGATTTGTCAAGACCAGGGCATATTGTTTTCATGTGTATTAAAATACTCTCATGTCAAGCTACTCTACATGGACAAACTGTGTAAGTATTCAGATACGAATGATTTATATTTATGTTTTAAGCTTTTATTATAACTTTGTAAAAAAGACATTTTATTTGTATTAAGGCTAAGACTTTCAAGAATAAAACAAGACCAAAGCAGAATGATTTCTTTTACATGAGAACTTACACGAACAAAAGTGCAGTACAATACAGCATGGGATTTCATGCTTAATAGTCAGGAGGAGGAAATGTTAGCATATACACTACAAAGAAAGCCTGTCTCAAAGCTTAACTTTTCAATTCAAGATCAGCTCTTCAAATTAACAGCAACACAAACTTTTCAAATGAACATACACAATATTATTATGAATATGGCTTAATCTGCACAATTTCCTCTATGTTTCAACAAAGAGGGAAAGACTCGACAACATCCATCACGTAACACCCAGGATAAAATTGAGAGGGGGGGGGGGTCTACATAGAAAACAAGATAAAATTCTGAGTGCCAATGTCATTTAATATATAACAGGGTATTTTGCCACAGGGTAGTCTCATGAAAGCATTCCCACCTTATTATCCTCATTTCTCTCACTTACATGTATGCTGGAGAAAGTGGCGATGACCTGGATGTTTTAAGCACAGGAACTGGGAATTTCCAGATAGCAGGAGAGCTCGTTTTCCATTTCAATGGCATGTTGTCACCACGGTACTACAATAACAGTAAACAGCGTTTCCATAACAGACTACCAACTAGGACTTCCATTCCACACACTACTGACACAGCAGTGGCTGCTGTTAAGAACAAGGAAATGATTCTGCCAATGCCCTTAAACCGATGCTTCCAATCTGTAAAACAGGGCTGCAAGGCATCTCCTTTTAAATCCTGCTGTCCCCTAAAGCAATATGATGATTCTATCCTTCTAACTCAACAATAGTGCCACCTCGTTAGGGAAGCGCTGACTGCAGTATATGTTTAAAAAAAAAAAAAAAGACAGACTGCACTGTGCACACCAGCACAATGCAGCTTTATTTAATAAAAGCAGATAATTTTTAAAAGAACAGTTTCTGATGCTATTGTTCTACCTTAACAGGGACACTGCAGCACTGCACTGTATTCTCTTCCTATTAACCTCATTTCTGACCAATGGAAGTAGAAAAAAAAAAATAAAAATGGGTTTCATATGAAAATGAAACAACATACCTACTCAGAATACACTTGTCATCCTCTGAACATTCTTCTTTTGAGCTGCAACAATACAAATGGGATATAAATCTCAGCATAGCCTTAGGCCACGGCTAATAAAGATCAGTGACTAAATTCAGCAGCCTGTTTTCCTCCTGTGAAAGCTCTGACCAAACAATACAAGAATGCCATTATGGAAAAAGCCCATTGCAAAAAAACAGTCCTTCTAATCCATAGCTAGGAAGACAAAATAAAGCACAAATCGCTGCAGGTTTCTGCATGCTCTTCTAATAGCTTCTGGTTCAGGATGCTCTCATTTTCCTATTCTCATTTCCAAGGAGGATGAGCAGAATCTCATGCATTTTACAACATGCTATGGGAACACAAATATCACTCTGTCTTCTGCAGTAGAGAAGCAGAGTGTGGCACGCTGTTAATAGTCTTTGTAGAGACGTTATCAACAATCTAATTCTCAACGCCCCCCCCCCACCCGCTCCTCACAAATTGCCTGAAGACCCGATGAAGCAGACGGTCATGCAGGTGTCCATCAGGGACCACTCTGCAACTCTGCGCGCTGCTTGGTGACCTCTGGGGGCTGATGACAGGGGGGAAGCATAGAAGGCAAGCTATTAAAATGGGGAGCAGAGAATTTAATAGCATATTATGCATAAGCAGAGCAGGTTTCTAGAGAAAAAGAGGCAGAGTTTCAGCTAAATTGACTCTCTTACAGATTAATAAAAAATAAATCAATTTTCATGTATTGCCACAGCAGACCGAATCAACGCTAAGATGTTTGTTTAATCTACGGATTTCAGAATAGTCTTTGTACAGCATGACAATTTTTCTGTTCATCAGGGAAGCTTAATCTTATCACAAAAAAGCCAACACCCTGCCACACTACCCAGCAATAAATAGAACCAGGAGCAGAATTTCTCTAAATTTAAATCTTTTCATTACATTTTATGACATATTGATAGGTTTTCATAATGGTGAAACCTACATTAAATTTATTTTAGGGATGAAATCTCCAAGGAATAATTCTGCTTCTGATTATTATTGAAATGTTTGCCCAAAATAGTTTTGGGTATTTGAAGCTGTACCATAAGGACAGGCAAGGAACTAAAATAAACCAGGATAATCAGAGCCAAGGACTAATTCAAAACCAGAGGCACCTATCCGACAAACAACTGAGGAGCTCTCTCCCACTTCTTTGAAGAACTTCTAAGTTACACGAGCAGCATTAACACAGGCAACAAATTTCACAGAGACAGCCTCTTGAATGCCAAAGGGTTATTTGCCATGTAGGACAACAGTGTTTATATAGCATAAATATTAAGAAACACTAGCCTTACACAGCACAAGTATGCAGTTTAAGCATGAGGTCGTCTTAACTTTTAGTAAAAGAACTGATGCAGTTACATGCCACTAGCCATGCTGACCTGTATGCATTATAAATATTGTAATAGTCTCAGATACATAAGTAACACCACACTACTAGATTATGCTTTCTCTGCACTGAAGGCCTCATAGTTCACTTGGAAGTGATGTGACATAGAAGCGATAATGACAAAAAAAAAGAGAAAATCACCATTATGAATTCATACACTGTTTGCATTTGCTGTCATACAGAAACTGTCTTAATACACAATAAGCAAATGACTGGACTCATGTTGAGTGCAGAGCCAGTGCAATCAATTGGTAACTGTTTTTAAAGCCTGTACATCCCTGCTCTGCCAACCCTAAGGAGCTGATTATATGGGCTGTATATTAATAGCAGCACTAATAATATAAGAATAAGGCTAAGGACAATCAATGGGCCACTTATTCAAAAAAATAATTCTTGAGATGCCCTTCTGACCAGTAAAATAAAAGCCAGCTCTAGCCACACAGACACTCCCAAGCATTGACTGGTATTTAAGTCAATCAATGCACATCCAGAAATCAAGAGTTACTTCTGACCCCGACAGGACCATTTACCATAGAGGGCAACCTCAGTCCTCAAATACCTACTTTCCTTTGGGTGCTTCTGTTCCCATTTGTTTTTCCATTTAATTTACAAGCAACCTAATTAAAACCTTTACAAATAAAACAGTAACAGGTGGGGTTTTTAAAGCAATGAGCCCTGAGCACTGCCCAACTTACTCTCCTAATGTCAAGCACACCATTACTTGATCAAATGACCAAAGTACAAAATGCAGAATTGAAGGAATTCAATTTTAGACTACCAGTGCCAGGTAGTCTAAAAATAGGCATGCTTTTCACTTGCAAAAGAAGAACCATGTGAGAAATGAATCACATCTCTGAATATAAGGGAGGGGGTGGGGGGGGAAATCAAATATAATTTTCTTCCTGACAGGCACAAATTGGTTGCACATTCCCAGGAAAAGACTACCTAAATGTAATCTATGCTTCACATAAGCTATTCCTAAAATTTAAAAAATTAATAGTTAAAAAAAATTAAAATAACAATTACATGCTGTGATTAAGACTTCAAAATAATAGTTTAGTTACATATTTAAAAATCTAGGAGAAATAACCTGCTCTCCTGGAGTGCACTGCACCCACTGGATAGACTGCATTTTCCGTTCTCATCTTATATTGCTTTGCCACTTATCCCCAAATTAACTGGTATTGAAGGCCAAAAGCAGAATTACAGCTCTGTGCAGAATGCTACTTGCCGAGGAAATGGTTATTCCTAGACAAGTGCTACAAAACCACACCAAATTAGAGCAGCAAACTGGATATTTGCTTTTAAGTTTAAAACTCTTAACTGCTAAAGTTCCATGCCAACAACAAAGATCAAACAGCTCCTTGGGACCCTGATGGGGCTTGTTTTCTTTATTTTTCTCACAAGCAAATTCACATTGAAGATTAAAAGCACCCACTGGCTTAAAGTTACATTCTACTTATTATTTGAGTCTCTTACATATCTTTTATTCAGAGATAAAAAAAAAAAAAAAGATAAAAAATACACAAGAGAGAAAGTCTTTGGTTGCCAAGCAGTCATTTCCAAAACTGCACTGAGGAGACTGACCGCAAAATAACTGACAGACTATCAAGCAGTTCTGCAGAAAACTCCTCCATAAAGTTAACTGAATAGGCGGCACAAGAAGGAAGAAAGGAGAGGGAAGGAAAAAAAAAAAGCATAGGATCCCAAGTTGCCAATTTACAGATCTGAGCTGTTAGCAAGGCCAGAAGCTACTGAGCGAGGCTGTACAGCAGTGCGGCTCTGATCCCACAGAAAGAAAGCACATAGAGTGCTTAATAGAGCAAGGCTTTTCTCATTCCTCTCCCTCCAGCCCCCACCCCAAATTCCTCATAACTACTGATCAACAAGCAAGATATGGTCCCAAATGAGCAGCAGGACCACAGCACTGAAGTCTGCAAGCACATGAACAAATCACACAAATCACACGGAGAGACCCCCACAAGCATGCTGACCACAGCATCTTTTCTTCTGCAAGCTCTCCCTGTCTTTGGAGTAGGAATGCAGCTAAAACTGCTTCCCTTGAGATTCTCTCCCTCCTTGTAGTATCTTCCTCTTTCTTTTACGGAACTTGAAGATTAAGCTGCTACCACATTGTTTTGTACATGCCAGCTGTCAAGATGGATGCTTTTGATGCCTTTTACCTGCATTATAAAATACATGCTCTCCTCTTAAAGCCCAGTATGCTTTCATTTCTGGGGCATGTATCCTTCCAACAGAACTTTAAAAACATCTCTGCATTTCCCGTAATGTTTTCCTTCACTGTTGTTCAAAGAAGAAAAAAAAGTCACAGGTGTTTCAGAGCCCAGTGGCAACATAAAACTGTACTAGTCAGAAAATAGTTACTCTTAGGCATGGAATGCTACGTGAATTTTTGTGGGAAAACTAAGTAAAAAGTTCACTTCTAGACATGCCACAGGATTTTCATCAGTTTGCACATCGATTTAACTTCTTTTTTCAATCCTTTAAGCTGTTAAAAAGAAAACTAAAAAATACTTTCCCCATCAAGTAATTTGCTGCAGTTAAACAATTCACTATTCTGCTCTAACAAGCTGCTTACCTCTCTCCTTTGATTAATCTACTAAGTATCAGAGGAACCAAAAGCATTAGCTGGACATACAGTTATGCTGTATGGAAACTTTCTCAAGTCTTGCAAACCCTCTCTAGCATGACCTAAAAATTCTTCTCCCTTTCCAGAATGCCAGTCTTCTTTTAGCTTTACAAAAAGAAAAAATGTTCAAAGCTACGGTGACACTGTGATTTACATCTCCCATTTTAGTCTAGAAATGTAAACAACAGAAATGTCTAAATATCTGTGTCACAAATATTATGTTTTCTAACATTAGATTATTTTCTACTGAAAAGTGTTTGTTCATATCAGATAAGATGTCAGACTCAACAACACAGGAAAAAAAAAGTTAAAATGGTGGTGTTAAGACCAGTAAATATCTTCAGACTTTTGAGATTCTTTTCCCCAATGCTTATGGTCAGAAGGTTCACTGACACAAAGTCACGTTTCCATTTTAAAACAGATGTACATTATTGTCTGATAAAACCTGGTTTATATGACCACTAGCAAGGCTCTCTCCCAGCTGAATGGGGACAGTTTCACATGGGAATGAATTGCTCTGATCTTCTGAAGATCTTACAGCCACCAGCCCACTGAGCTGATGCATACTACTACACAAGACCATTTTGATACAGAAGAAAAGAGAAGCCCCCAAATCCACTAAAAAAAAAGCCATAAAAAGTAATAAAGCCATGGAGCTCAAATGCAATAATCATTTCAGCATCAAATCATTTCAGCATTTTAAATATGGCTGTAAAGGTACAAGTCTAGAAACCGAGTAAGAGTGAGTGAGGATGTGTAACATTTCTCTTCAGGGTTCCCCCCAAAATTGACAAGGTGATAGTTTAACTGGCTTCCCTATTCAGCTTTCTCCCCTTCCCAAGTATGCTTCTCTCTGGCTTTTCTATCTATTAAACTGCAGCTGTTCCAATTACTTGAAGAGAATAGTTAAAAGATGCTGTTGACAGTACTGCCCTATATAAAAGTCAGTTCATTAATACAATTTCTTTGACCATAAATCATGAAAATATTCATACCAAAATTCAAATGAGGAGAAAGCAAATCCCTGCTTGAGGAAGGAAGGAATCCAAAGAAAACCAGTGCAGTTGGGTTTGCAGTCCCCTCACAGCAACACTGGAATATACCCCAAATACTGAAGTCTAAAGAAAAAAACATATTGGCAATATGAACCTGGCAGTACTTTTGTTGAAACTACCATTCTTCTAGTAACCCTAAAGATCCAGCTCACAAAGAAACAGTCTTTAATTTGAAGTAAATTAAGAAACAAGTTGTAAAATACACAAGTACTTGGACTTGCAATACGCTATGTTGTCTCAAAGAATTTTATTTTTTTTTTAAATAAATGACAGGGAGAAATCCCTCAGACAGCAAATATAAGTTACAGCATCTTTTGGAAGCAATTTCACCGTAGACATCAAGATGCAGATGCACATGGCCTCATAAATGGACCAGAGATGCTTACAAAATAGTTACTATCAAATATATTTAACTATTTTAAATTGGGCAGACTGCTCACAGAACAAGGAATAATCATAAATTTTAAAGCATAAAGAAGGGGGGATAAGCTGGGTTTGTAGCAAACCCCTCCTGCTGTCAAAATACTGTAAGCAGTACAGGTTGCTATCTCTACAGCAGTATGTGAAGGACAGTTTCTAAAACACGGCAGGGGGAATCCCCAAATCTTTAAACATTAAGTTGAGCATTAAGTGAGGGCATGTACCACATCTTTAACAAGAAGTACTGCAGTTTGTCATTCACCCACTCAGCATTTTTCCTGGTATAAATGAGGAAATTGCTGCAGTAATATTTTAGGATGCATCATTTCAGTGAAAATTATTTTTTACATAAATACGTGTTCCTATATATATAGTATGTGTGTATATACACACATTATATATTTGCACTACGTATACACACACTGTGTGTGTATATATATAAAATACACACGACAAATACATATTAGCCTGCATTTAACACAGCTACTTCCCCTTCTCTCCCAGACAGGAAACACACTTGGGAAAGATTCAAGTTCTGGCATGACTGAGACTACCAAAATATATGTTCTTCTGCAAACCAAAAAGGCAGCTGCTGGCTGGCTAAGTAGTAATCACGTTGAGTAATAAGTTTCTTTATTTCATACATTCCTCAACAGCCCACAACCCTGGTCCTTGCAAGTATCATTCATTAATGAGAAAATATCTTGGCAGTCTGCATATTAAATTTCTGACATTCAGAAGTCATCTGAAAAAACATAACCGGTTAAATCTTAAGTCAGCTTCCCAGAAACTTGGAGAAAAAGGGGGACACAAAATAAATGAACAATCCTAATGTCCTGTACTATTCATATTTTTAATACTCCAAAGGATTAATTAAAATATTAAATTCTACTTCAGTTATATTTTATGTATAGGTATTTT
>JANIJG010017993.1:0-22285 GCA_024611175.1 Megaceryle torquata
CTTTTTTTTTCACTTTAGTTTAATTATTTTGGGGAATAGGAAAAAAAAAAATTTTTCTTGTTTTTGGGCACGTTTCCAGTTTTTTGCCCCCCCCCCCCCCCCCCCCCCCCTTCCCCCCCTGTGTCCTTTGAAATGTTCAGCATAATTTTCAGTACTATGAAAAAATATATTAAAGACCATGAAAAGAAATATAAAACAAGCAAAAAGGAAAATATACCTTGAATGTACAGTAAATAAATATTGAACCTAAAGCTAGCAGAAAATATCCTCAAAGTGCCTCAATAGCAAATAAATAAAACCAAAGACAAAACAGATCTTGTGATAGTAGTGCAGTGGAGAGAAGGGCAAGTGTCTGAAGTGTCTGCCATTTGAATATAAAGAAGGTTTTAAAAGGCATTCTAATTAAGTGCCGCTCACAGCTCTGTATTTACTAATAGTGTTTGAATTTTGAGATAAGTCACAAGTTTCACAATTCAAGGATCTAGGATCCACTTGATTAAAACATGTGAGTTGGAAGTGAACCTGTAAGAGGAGAATCTCTGAATAGAACTGTAAGAGAGAAGTTGCTGATGGTAACTTTATAGGGTAGGTTTTTTCCTTTTTTTCCTTTTTATAATATTATTTGTGGTTAAGGCTGGAATGGTAATGCTCCCTTTTTGTTCCTGACTGTTCTCTGTCTATACCTTGGTAAACTGTTGGGCAGCTTCAACCATGTTAGACAAACAATGAAGCTTAATTAAAAAATAAGTGCTCGATAGAGACTGAAATCACGGTGGCTGTTGCTGAAGGTCATCTGCATTGCCCATCAGCTGCCTGAGTGGCATGTCTGTAGGATGGGCAGTCACATAGGTATGGCTCAAAGCAAATGCAGCCTCCTGCCATCTTATTAGCAGTAAATAGAACAGCGGTGAGAGAGGGGTCGGGAAGGCTGACAGGGCAAGAGATGTGTGGTGAAGCAAGCCATGCAGCAGCTGGCTTTTCCTCATACAGGGGCTGAGGGAAGGCAATGAGTTGGGTGGAAACTGACTTTTCTTAGCTCTGTTGGTTACCAGTCATTAGTGTGTTTACATAGTGGTTTAGTGAGGAGGAAACAAAGTTAGCACTAATGACGCCTGTCCAGAAAGTGAAATCTTCATCAAAAAATTTGGCCACCCTGACACCAAGCAGTTTCCTAACCATGAAGTAGTGTACCTTTATCCAATGAAGTACCACGACACCAGTGCAAGAGCAGGACATCTATCTGCATGAAACTTGCCTCTAGTTGTCCAGCTTTTCTTAGTGCAAGTCAAGGACTCGTTCAGATTCTGAACCAAGAAATTGTTAATCAGGCAATACCTAGAACATGAGAATTTATCCCTTAATTTTGTGTGTGGTGGCTGCACAGTAAGGCTGCAGAGAAATTGTTGGAGCAGTTTCTAGCTGTAAGAACACTTCAAGGATCATTTGAAGCAATAGACAAGCAAATGACAGTTGATGATTCCCTGACTGAGAAATCCCTACACAGGGAAGCCATTCCTGTCCTCCTGGATGAAGAGAAAGTACCTGATGGAGGAGAGCTAGGGATTAATAGCAGCATGCTCCAAGTGTGTGACTGAAAACTTAGATCACTCTTGTGATGGAGTAGTGTGTATGTTTGTGTTTGTGTGTATGAAGAGAAGATGGAGTTCAGAAATATTTTCTTTTTCTGGAACCAAGTTGTAGACTACTTCTTCCTCTGATTTAAAAAAAAAAAAAAAACAACCAACAAAAACAACCAACCCAAACAGTCTGTATATTCTGAAAATTCAGATGTGTATATGAAAGCATTAAAACTGTATGCAGTATTGTTCTTAAGTATTTGCTAGGCTTGCTTTAACTTTCTTAGATATGTTGGTAAAATTTATTTGGGCAGTGGATGAAACTACCAAATTTTCCTTCAAAGTTATTTTCCTTAATAGTGAGAGTCATGTTTGAAAATACATATTGGATGTTGTTATTTCAAATGTTTAAAATGGAAAATAGGTGATGTGATGAGAACCACTAATACACAAAGAGTAACCTAATTAAAACTGAAGTAGTTAGTTGTAGGGATGGTTGAGCTGTTTGAGTGTGTACCACAAAAAATGGATGTAAGTAATGGAACTACATTTTCCCACCTAGCGTCATGTAAAGAAAATATTAGGGAGAGCTATAGGTATGCCCTGTCACCTTTGGATTCAGAATCTCTGCAAAGTCAGTGTGATACAATGATATTCATAGCTGCCAGATTAGATGATGTCTGTCCTTCAAGAAAGCTCAAAGAATTTTCATTTTAGTGTAAATGTAATTCAGTAGAAAAAATCCTATATTCTACTTTTCTGCCTGCTTTTGTCCAAACAAAATGTCCCCTCCAACACAAAGAAAGTTCTTTCCACTAAAAGCACCCCAAGACTGGAACTGAAGTTTGGATGTGTGCTGTGAAAGGAAAATGGTAGCTATAGAGCTAGAAAATGTCTACAGAAAAATGTAAAATGCCTCTAGAAGTTTTAAAGCTTTGTATCTGTGTCGGTTCTGGGCTAACCTTGGAGCAGAATCAATTTCAGAGAATGGTGATCTGAGAATGGTTCCAGCTTGGCAAGGAAAATGTGGAGACATGGAAGAGAAAATTCATTGGAATAATAGGTCTGGCCCTTGCAAGTAGATTGAGCCTAATGA
The DNA here is from genome assembly GCA_024611175.1 of Megaceryle torquata. NCBI lineage: Eukaryota > Metazoa > Chordata > Aves > Coraciiformes > Cerylidae > Megaceryle > Megaceryle torquata. The sequence continues at coordinate 2,674 of JANIJG010017993.1, forward strand.
AATTAATATATGAAAATTAAGTATAAAACCAATCTGATAATATGTAATGGGACCTAAGAGGATGTTTTAAAATCTGCAAGTAACTCCAGGATTGTTTGGCAGGGGAGTTCCCAGGAGTGGAATAAGAATATCTGCTTTTGTTTTCCCGTGGAATATTTGAATTGCAGTAAGCAGCTCCACTTCACTCCTGTGCATGTGTTTCCTGTTGCAGTCAAGCAACAGTTTGGCTCAACTTGGAAAAGGCTGAAATGCCTGAGAGCTGGACTGTACAGTATCAGCTGGGTAAGTCTTTTGGCAGTGTCTGACTTTAGTGAAATAAAATATGCTGCAGCAGTTTATAATTTGTATTTTTGAGTGTATTAACTAAGGAATGAATTTATTCTAGGCATTAACTTTATCATTTATAGCAAATGCTGAGATAGCCTTTTTTTTTTTTTTTTTTTTTTTTAGGACATCCAGGATAAATTTAACTGGAATTTTGTCATAAGGACAGGCTAGTCTGGTTACTTTTGAATGTGTTTAAGGAAAGTTTCATAACTCTTCATTGGTATTCCTACAGTAAGGCCTGATTCTTTTTTTTTTTTAATGTATAAAGTTTTAAACTTGAGGGGAGAAAGACCCAAATCAATTGGAAGTAATGTCAACTAGATCATCAGCATAGTTTTGTTTAATTTACAGTGTTTATTTAGTGCACTCCTGTTGAGGAAATTTAATCCGGGTGCTTGTTTGGAGGACTCTACCATATGTATATGTAGTGCTGCATTTGGGAAAGTTAGTTTTTAAATAACTGGTGCAGCAGATGGAGTGGTTCCTCTTTAACTGTTCATGGGGATGCATGGGCTCCCTCTTGGCTGGGTGCTTTCAGTGGGGCCAGGCTTGTCCCACATCGATTCTCTTAAAGTGCGAAGAGGCAGGAGCTCCACTTTTAAAGTCACATAAAAACTTAGGTGAAATCAGTCCTTTCAGTGTTAATACAGTGAAAACAATTGTGTTGATACCACGTCCCTGCTATTTCAGAATAGCCTTTAGAAGCTCTTAGCTCACAGCCTGTTTGTACTTCTCGTTTAAGTGTGTTGTGCTACGGTGCTCAACTTTGAGGTCTGTGTTGGTGGTCCCATCTGATGCAGTATTGTGCTGTGCAGAGCTAGCATCCTTAACCCCAAGTTTGAGAGTATGTACACTATGGGACAGCCTCAGGCTGTTTTCTTCAAGGGATAAGATTTGATGGGGACAGTTGAAAAGCAGAAGTCTTGGCTTTTGAATGCACAGAATGTCATGAGGAATCATACTTACCCAATACACAATTAGGCCATGTTGGAGGGAAGAACAGTAACCTGTTTCTTTGTGCCTGCTTTTTTTTTTTTTCCCTGCCCTTTATTTCCCTCTCCTTTACCCTCCTCAAAATTCCCATATACATATGCTCTCAGTGTTTTAGCAGCATTTATGTCTTCTGATCCACTAATAAGGCTGAGTTTCTTTCAGGGTGAAAGAAAAACATGGTGTAAATTGAGCTTCTCTGGTTCTATTTCAGCACATCATCTGTGCTGCTGTTGGCAGTCCTGGGAAGAACCATGTGTCTTACCTTAGTTTGTGAGAAGAAATGACCCCAACAATACTGTCACTGTTTTAAGGCTGAGATGAGGGAAATGTGTTTAAGCACCAGAAAACAATAAATATGTGGCTTTTCTTTTTGGGAGTAAGCAGTGAGGAGTCTGCAATATGAATAATTCCTTTAATAAAGGTGGAGTGTTACTAATGTTACTTTTATCTGGTTTTTTTGTGTAGTAAGAATTACTTGGTCATCTCCAAACCTGGCTATATTGATTATTTGTGCAATACTTATTTGTTTTTCCTTCTTGAATTCAATGCATGCTTATATTTCCCAACCCCTTCTTAAAATGCAGTTATTATCTGTGACATCATTTGATAGTATTTATCCATAACATTTGTGTTGATCTCTTCCACTGATGAACATAAATGTGGTGGAAAGACACATTGTTTATGTTCTGTAGAGTTTCGGTAAGCTTATAGCCAAAACCATTCCTGGTGCAGCGTCCTGAAGCCTGTTAGCTGTTCAGTTACACCTCCAACAAAACTTCTAAGTATGTAAGTTTTTAGTAATATTATTTTTCCATTAGTCCTACAGCTGTCTTAGCAGTAAGGAAGGAATGCAAATCTTTGGAGGCTCATGTGGGGTTTTGATGGCCCAAAAAAACTAAATTTTTTTTTTTTTTTGGCATGAAGCCTTTTAATACTGCAAAAGATCTTGTATGTGATTGGTATGATTTAGAAAGACTGCAGATGGCAAGCCCAGTACTGGATAGTTATCTCGATAGATTTGTTACAGGCTTTTTTACTTTCTCTCCTGTGTCAGAATACAAGCAGCTAGAGATTTTCTTTGTGATCATGACAAGATTAATATTTAAAATGCTTTTTAAATTCTGTGCTTTGTCATGTAGGTTCTACATACACTTTGTCACTTTGTTCTGTACCTTATGATTAAAGAAGAAAAAAAACTTTAAGAAACATGCACTGACTGTGAGACAGCTGTCAATTACTAAAAGAATCTGACTGTTAATGTCCCTGATTGATTGATTTTATTCAGTCATTTTTCCACTAAGAGATTTTTTTTTTTTTTTTTTGTCTTGTCCCTCCTGGATTTTACAAGTCAGTATCTTTTTCTATCACGTAACAGATTAGGCACCTTGAACAGTAAACCATGTATCTTTTACTCTTTAATGGACAGGACCATATATTCTGACTGATAATTACCCTTGATATTACCTGCTTCAGCTTTTGTTCAGTGATTTGTAGGATGAGGTTTCCGTTGTTTTTGTTGCCTGCAGAGCTGTATTTTCAGTGATTGACTGAAGGACAAGTTTTAGGTAACTACAGGCTTGAGACAGCGTTTGTAGGAATCTTGGCAATGGTCCTAAATTGTCTTTTATGTATCTGTCATCTGATTCAAGGGTGCTCCCTATAAGGACTGGTGTTTTTGTCCAAGCTTCTTTCAGATGTCTTAAATACCACTGCTTCCATTAAAAGAAGAAGAAAAAAAATGTACTCCACAGTTCAGTTGTTGGGGATTTTTCCTGCTGGTAAAATGACCTGTGTAAAACTGCTCTAATTCTTCCTAAATCTTTAAACTTCCAACCTCAACTTGCAGACTACTTCCCTTAACGTGCTTCTAGACTTCATTATCCTGCAAGCAGTTTGTTCCCTTGCTGCTCTGCTGTGGCAGCTTCCTTGGTTCCCTGGGAAACTTTTGTTCTCTTCCAGGACGTCCAGTTCTAGTACAGAAAGTTACCTGTGGGATGGAGCCTGTCAGGAGGACTCACTGTGCAGGGGGGTTTGTCTTCATGGCAACTGGCTTTCCAGAAAGGTCATGTATTACCTAATTACTGGACCAGTAGATCTGTCAGTCTCTCTGCTTCTGAATTTTAATAATTCTTCTCTAACTACTATCTTCCATTATATATAAAATACACTATACATTTGTTTTCTTGAAATGTAATTACTCATTTTTATGCTGAGTGAAAGCAGTTAATGATTAATAATGTCAAAGGTTCCCTTTTGTTACCATATACTTAGTCATTTTACCTGGCTTAGTAAAGGCGTGGTGGCCTATTTTGGTTAGTATGTCTGGTTTTTGAGCTGAAGGATGATAGCAGAAGTATATGTTGGAATTTCTTGGATATGCTAGAGACAAGAAAGTGAAGTAAAATACCAAAAAATGTTCGTGGAGCAGGGATTCTGTTCTGTTAGACATTAGACAACAAAAGTTTTTAAAGCATCACCTTTGTTTTAAAAACTGTCTTTATTGAGGAGTTCATTTATATACTTCTGGTCATTTGAAGACCCTTCAAGCAAGCCTGACTTTGCTACAGGAATTCAGTAAGGTGCCATTATGCTGTACGTCCATTAACAGAGGTTCTCTGCTGCCTGGACATGCATATTCTTCACTGACTGAAAGAGCCACTAATATTTTTTTCATTAGATGAATGCAGATTGAAGGCTCCTCACTAAATTAATCCACTAAGAAATCTGTCTAAAGGATATCTTATTTTTGCAGAACATGCAAAAAAGTCCAGAGTCATTTTGCAACCTGAGGGCTGTGGTAACATTCTATTTATTTCCCTTAAGGTAATATTGTATTTGGCTGTTGCTGGTTCTTCATGCTTAGAATTTGCTAACTGGGGGGAAAAGACTTTGATTATTCAATCCTTTTAGACCTCTTTTTTTAATTATTTTATTATTATTATTATTATGGTGTCTGCCATTAAAAAAATAGATCCCTTTTTTTCCCTTAACTTACAAGATCTAACAACTTTGTAGGGACTTGTTGGTTATCAATTTCCCCATTGTAAGCACTTCAGATGGGGAAGCCAGAAGCTTCCCAAATTGTACACATAGTTAGTATTCCCTAACTGACTACTAAGTAGTCCTCGTAGTTGCAAAATGGTGAAAATGTCACATTCATGACTGTGTGTCTACTTTGTTTAGCAAAAACCTCGGTGTTTTTTCTCACAGTTTTATTTAAGCTTGATGAACAAATACAATTCACATAGGGGCTGAACTTTCTGAGGCAAGAAAAACTGCGTAGTCTTTGTAAATGGGAATGAAACCCAGGCTCCACCAGAGCAAACCCAGGAGATAATGTGAATGCTGAAGCTGCGGGGTTTGGCCTTGAGCACAGCTGATAACTAAAGGATTGGAACAGTTTTATCTGCTGTCCATGGGATGCTCCTGCTGACCTTGCTGTGTTGCAGGGGCTGAGTATAGTGCAGTTTTCCCAAGTGTACCAACGGTGATCTGGGGAGATCCCACTGGGACGAGTGGAGAATTAGGGCTTGCTGGACACCAGCATATCGTATTTTTGCATATGGCCTTTTTATTTACCTTTTATTTTCTTTCCCTGTAATCCTTTACCACAAAGATTAAATGTGTTGGTAGCTTTTCAGTGTTGTAATACAATTACTGAGCGAAATGAGTTCTATTTCTGTAATCTCTGACGGCAAGCAGAGCTTACAACAATTACTGCAAGGCTAGAAAATAGACTGGTTTGTTTCGGAGTTTAACACAGTTAGGACTTCAGGACTGCTCTGGTGTGAACCTTCTATTTTACATATGAGTTGCTGTGTGTGACTGGGCTGCTTGCATACCTTCCAGGGATTGCTCTTACCTGCCCTGAAGCATTGCTCTAGCTGGTCAATTAAAACTTACAGTTGGTACCACGGTTATCTCCTTTTTGGTAACATTATAGAAGTACTTCAAAAATTCACATAAGTTGCCTCTCTACAGCTTTCTCTTGATTTCTGCAGAAACACCACTTTTTTCAGGCAGAACTGTTCCAAAGTGGCATTTCTTGGAGGGGCAAGAGGAAGGAAGGACTTCCATGCCTCTGATTAGGTAAATGGGTTCTCTTCCAACACTTTCTTCTGTACTTGATTCCTAGATAATCATCTTGCTGAGAGCATCCTTGTCTGTACAGTGAGCCAGAAAAGTTGGTGTTCTTTAGCTGCATGCAACTTGAAATTCAGCCTCTGCTGTTAGGGAAAGGGAAATGGAGCCATATTTTCACTTTAGTAACCTTACAAAGGAACAAGGTGTACGAACATGGAAACAGGTAAGATTTCTTTCTGCAGCAGGAGGAAAGCATCCCTCTTTCTGAAGCATTCCAACATTCTTACAGGCTATTTTTGCATAGATGGGTTAGATATCTCCTGTAACAAACCATTCACTTACAGTCTTACTCTGTGGCCTGGTTGAGGCAGGGCACTGGTTTTATGGCTGCTGCAAACCACATCTCGGAGTTTGTGTTCTTGGAGCCCTCTGAAAGTTTGTGGGCTCTGCTGGGGTGGCCTGGAGGCTGCTGTGGTAGCACAAGTTCAGAGAGAATTGAAATGAGGAGCTGTGAAAGCACTTGCAACTGGGGGGGAAACAAACAAACAAACAAACTTATTGGATGTGTTTTCTTGAAATAGTAATGAGAGGTCAGATCCCAAATGCTGGTGGCAGTTTGCTAGTGTTTCTCCAGGATTTTGAGTAAAATTGCTTCAGTGAGGAAGCGACAACTTGGAAACATTAACTTAAAAATCTTAATGTGAAATGGCTGCAATGTTTAATACAGACATTGTGAAGTAGCAAAGCTGTTGGATGATAAGGAGGTTGACACCAAGATGGATTAAAAAGTAATATAAATGTCTTTTCTTAAAAAAAACCCTTCCTGTTCAGAATAAAACCAGCGAGTTAAATTTGAACCTCCTTGGAAGGCCTCTCTTGTACCTGCTAGTTTCATTTAAATAAAACAATTGGTGTCAGTGACTTCTCAAATTAACGATCCACCTTTTGTATTGTCATTTATTGTATACAGTCATTTAAAATATATAAGGCAACTGAAGGGGAGCTACCCTGTAAATTTTTTAGTGTCTTTACAGTGGATAAAGTTCTGCTTTTTAATTGGCCATCTTTATTGGTTCTGAATAAACTCAGGACTGAGAACTCATTTGGGAGCTCAGAAAGTAGGAAAGCTTTTTCTTCCTCCTTTTTAATCTATGAACAAAGTAAGATGTGAGAAAATTAGGACTATATGCGTTAAAGCTTGAAGCGCACAAAGAACTCCAGGTATCTAAATGAAAGCATAATGCAAATTGAGTATCTCACAGGCTTAGGGATTTTAGATACCTAACAGCATTTCTTGATTTTTCAGTAAATTTGACTATTGGTGAATTGAAAAATTAATTATGATCACCAAAACTTAATCTCACCGTTGTATAATCAGTCATTCTGGTTTAAATAGCAATTTTTTTTGTGGTAAAGGTTTTTGGTGACTTGTGTGTGGGGGTTTTTTTGTTTGTTGTGTGTGTGTGTGGTGTTTGTTTTGGTTTTTATTTTAATTTATTTTATGATGGATTTTTAGGGTGACATTTCCGATATTGTAGTGGTTTAAGTTTAGTTCCTTCCAAATGCAGTGTATTGAAAGCCGTAATAAAATTGGCACTTCAGTACAAAGAAATCCAGTGCAAATTTTGAAGACAGAAGGTGTAAAAGCAGTAAGGTAAACAAGACTATATGACACTTGTGTAAATATTGTGTCACCTGCTGGTTATGAAAAAAGAGGTACCAAAGTAAATGTGAAGACTTCATTTAATTGCAGATGAATCTTTGAGATGTATCAGAACTAAAAATGAACTTCTAGAGGAAAATGACAGAAGCAGTTTTAATGAAAGGTATTGTCCTTACTAATGTGTTTACTTTCCAGTAATGACTTAAGCCATCTGAGGTTTTTGTGTGTTTTTTGTTGTTGTTTTATTTCTCCTAGTGTCATGTACTAGTGAAACATTTATTAAGCCATGGTTTTGTTGGGTTTGTGTTGTTTGTGTGTTTTGGTTTTGTTGTTGTTTTGGTTTGGTTTTGTTATAACTCGTGATCTGCTGCAGAAAAAGAATTGTTTCTTTCCAATCAAGGCTCATAATATTATTGCTAGCAGGCCTAGCCTGGGAAGCTCGCTCAACACCTTAGGAGATGTATAAGTGTCAGATATATTTCCAGTGTACTTGTCTCTGAGAGATTTTCACCTCATTTTCCTGGGCAGACTACTTTGTGCATGGCTGGTTGTGTATTCAGAGGAGGTTTCTGTCACCTACACATGTGAACTTGAATTTCCTGCCGTTTTGCATGTTGGGGGGAGAATGAAATAACCTACAAGCAGATCCTCCCAAGCACAATTCCTGGAAACTGTATACTGGTGTGGGCATGTTTATTTTCCACTTGTCTCCCTGCTATGATAACCTCAGCTTTTTGAGGAAGGGAGCAGACAGTTTATTTAAAAACCTGTTACAGCAAAATGTCATTTACATAAGCGACAGTAGACACCTTCATGCTTCTGAACTCTTTTCCTTTTCAGAGACTCAGAAGCCCTTTTCTGTGAGTCTGATGAAGGGGTGTCTGGAGTGTAGAGCTACATTACCCGGTGATGTTGAGTCCTGCATTCAGCAAGGCCAGAGTGAAAACTCAAACAATTTCATATATGCTTAAAGAAATTGAAAGGGGCCATTCTTGAACTTTCCTCAAAAAGGAACTCAAACCAGGACACCTTTCCAGAGTCATGAGGAGCTCAGTCCAGTGTTCAGGCTCTGTTTTGTTTGTAGTCCAAGGTGTTTTGCCTTGAGGGCTTAATGAAGTTGGAGGATAAAGAAATGTGCTTGATGAGAGATGGGGCTTTGCAGTGGACTTCTGTGCCTTCCTTCTCCTTCCTTTGGCCACCTGCTTCCCTTGAGGTTATATCCAAGACTTAATTTTATATTATTGTGACTTCTTTAGTTTTTTTGCTTGGATGCTACATGGATATAACTTGATATGAGAAATTGGCTACTTTACATAGATAAGCCTGCTGTCCTCTTTTAACTATATGAATACTTAAGTGCTTGCTCTGTCTGCAGCTGTATCTAGAAGGGGTGGTGGCAGTAGTTCCCATCTTTGATTTGTGGGTAGTTACAGACCCTCACAAAGACAACCGGATGACAGTAACTTTTCATTTGGGTTAAATGAGGAAGCAGTTGAATACCCTTTTGTTGAGGTGAGGCGATGGCTTGGTGAGACTGAGCATAGAGGCTTGTGCTGAGCAGTTTGAGCACTGCTGGTGCTTGGCTTCAGTGTCCGAATCCTTTACTCTGAATGATTCCTGAGCAACTCTCAGCAGCATATTAAAAATCACATATTTTAATGACAGCAAATGTTGTGTTACAATTTCCAAAAGGTTCAGTAAATTTCCTTGAAAAATATTATTTGCTACTGTGGTTCAGTTTGCAAGTTGAACCTGACTATGAGAAATCTACTGGTGTCTGAAATCACCTGGCCTAAGCTGTCTGGAGCAGCAAGCAGTTTGGAGGAGCAAAGTCTAGAGGCTGCATATAGAAACAACTGGGGACAGGGGCTGCAGTACCCCCAAAATAACCCTTCCAGGCAGTCATACATTAAAAACCACATGTGAAGAATATGTCCAATATTGGGCAAAGTCTGAGCTATTATGGCCAAGTTTGCTGCTGGTGAGGACATCTTGCAGAAAGCTCAGAAGCCTGGTGCAGCATTGTTTCCATTCCTTTAGAGAGTTTGTTTGAAAAATACCAGGACCATAAGCTGCTGAAATTGGAAACATGAAAGGAATTTCAGGAGCTGAAAAAAACCAGGACGGATGAATATATCTTAATATTAACTTCAAAGGATCTGTAATACAGAGGAAGTTGTTAAGGCTGATTTCTGACTGTATGTTTAGTACAAAAGGGGAAGAGTTAGTGCTGAAAGCATAAGGGTATGGGGCAAGGTAGTACTGACCTCTGGCCTGACAAGGAAAAACTGGCCTTCTTCTTCTAAGAGAGTTTTCAGATATCTTCTATTTGGCCTAAACAGTCAATCATACTAATGAGGTCTGGTTTTCCTGAACCTGTTGTACTTGGCATGAAAGTGCCTGGTGGTGGATCCTGTGCCTGAATCAGCACGATTCGGGGTGCTTATAGGAAAGCACAGGTCAGGACTTTGAATGGCTAGTCTCCTCCAGTTGGACTGTCTGGCTGAAAGTCGCCCCAGAATAATAAATTACCTTCTATTAAATGACTCAGTCATATATTCTGGTCTGTATCTAGCACTGGTAAATTACAGAGCAGTACCAGTGAAGCGTGCTTGGAGACCTGCCTCATTTTGTCTACTTGAAAAGGCAGCAATGGTGCTTTTAAGAAGCAATCTCGGAATTAGTGGGAGCTCAGACGTATGCAAAGAGAGATGAGGTACCAAGAACTAGACTAGAGCTATAGTCCAAGTGCTTCTTTAAGGCAGAGTGTTGTGGGAACAGAGCATTATCAGAAGAAGGAGGGCAGCAGTTGATGTGATGTTGATGCTCTGGATTGAGTTGCACTTGTGTGGGATAAGTGGCACTGTTTTGAAATCACTGTAGAGAAGGAGGAGCGAGTCACTGAAATTTGCAGTACATTGACTGAGCGGAGACAAGTAAGCCCAAGAACATGTTAAAATAAGCACAGACAGACTTACTGCCATCTGAAAAGTAGTGCAAATACCCCAAGGAAAAGTTGACCTCTTCGCACAACAGTGTAAGGCATGTCAGTGACTAAGCTTTGTTTAACAAGCTGCTCAGATGCATTTCATATCATGACAGGAGTTATTGTTAGTGTTATCTTGGGAGCAGGAAGGAAAATTTGGGCAACTGTTCCATTGCAAATCTATCCTACAAACCAGTAGGAAGCAGTTGTGGCTTTATGTGGAGGTTTGTGTGGTCAGCGCTGTACAGCTGAGAGCCTGGACACTGGATGAAGGTGAACTCCAGCCGCTGTAGCTTTGAGTGATTTGTGCAGAACAGGAAAGCTGCCACTCACTGTAGAAGTTAGGGGGGAGAGCTGAGCCCAACACAGTGTTAGAACAGACTAGTTTATTGCTTGGTTTGGGTTTTGGTGTGGTGGTGTGTTTTTTTTTTTTTTTTTTTTTGTGTGTGTGTGTGGAACTGTGTGGGGGCTATGGGTAGAACGTAGCAGAAAAATCCTAAGAGGTGGTGTGTGGAAACAGAGAGGGCAAGAGTGCATGAGGCAAGAGAGATCTTGTTGAGTAGACAGCTGACTGGAAAGAGATTTCAAGGTAGAAGTTTCTGCATGACTGATTTCTACGTCCCAGGGGAAGGATTTTCTCTGGGTTTCAGCTCTATCAGGTTGTCCCAAGAGAAATAACATTCCTAAGCTCTACAGATTTTCTATGTACTTGAGCTAAAAATGGGTGATTCTGAGAAATGTAAATTCACTGCTCACTGGAAGCTCTTGTAGTATTTCTGAAAGGGAAACAAAGTTTATGTACTTTCTTTAAGGCACTTTAAGCATATTTTTAACAACAGGTAAGAAATTCAACAGGTTAACTGCTAGGCACAAAATACAACTATATTTATAATGTAGTGGTAAGGCCGTGCAAGTGGACATACATCTCACCTTATGAGTGGTTGCATACATCAGTTAGTGCCTCATAAATCTCATCAAAAAGCCATTTTTCTTGACACGTCCCAGACTTATAGTTTGCCTGACAGCCATTTTAGGAGGTTCCTGGGAGGAGAGCTGTGTGAGTGGCAGGGGACGTGGAGGCAGAACAAGCTTTAATGCTGTCTGTAGTGCCATCCCTAGCCAATCAGCTTCTGAATCCCTGAACAAGTCGAGTGGCCTCTTTCTTCTTCCTTCTTCATCTTCCTCATCCCCTTCTGCTACTTCCTTTCAGAGACTGTGCAAGTTCTCAAATGACTTTCAAATTTACTAGCACAGCACTGTAATTGAGCTCAGCCACCTAAGCTGGGGGACAGGAGCTGCTCCTGTATAGCTCTGCTCTAATGATGTTTTTAGAACCAGGCCATGGAACAGAAGTGGGCAAACCTGATTGCTTAGTGTCGGCAAAATTGCAGGTTGACAGCACGTAACCCAGTCTGGAAACATGTTTCACAGCTGTGCTTGTGTAACAGAAACCAAGAGCAGCTCTCCAATAGGAAGCAAATCTTTGTTTTGTGGCTTTAGCGGGTGCTGCTGATGGTTGTTCCCTCACAGCCTAGAGGCAACTCTCAAGAAGAGAGGGGAAGAGCTTTAGGAGATGAACATCAAAAGATGGGGTTTCACAGCGCTGTAAATCTTGTTGAAGATTCCTGGACCTGTAACATGGGATTTAGCTCTGATACTTCCAGACAGAGTTTAGCCCAGCATCCTACCTCTAAAAATGGCCAGTAGTAATGCCAGAAATAGTGTTAGTAAAGACAGCGATCCTTCCCAGCTTTTGGCAGGCCAAACTTCAAGGACTTCAAGCAAGAAAGTAATGTCTGCATCTTTGTCTAACAGTCTTTGACAGACTTTATTTTATGGATACATCATGTGTTAATGTGTTAAATTTTTGCCTTTGCAACATCCAGTGACAGTGGGTTCTGCAGTGAACTGTGGCATGGAAAAAATACCTCATTTTTATCTTGTTTTTAAACAAGCTGCCTGATAAACTTTGGTTTATACTGCCCAATTAATTTATTCCAAGACGTGGTTTCCTGTATGCTTTCTCTGTAATACCATTCATGGTTTTATGTCTGTCATCTTATCCATCTCCCCTTCTAATCTAAAAGCACTTGTTAGTTTAGCTCTCCTTAGGTTAAAGCTGCTCCAGACCTCCCATTGTTGTCACCCTTCTTTGAACCTTTTCTTGTTCTGTTATGTCTTTCTCTGAAAATAGCTTAGAGCAGCAGCCCCAGGCTGCTCCAGGGATCTGCAGTGGTTTCTTTTCACTATATTGGCTCTTACTTTGTGTCTATGTATAAATATCTGACAAATCTACCTGCAGTGCTTCACACTTAGTTCTTCTGATTCTCCAACAAACTCCATCCATTTTCCACATAAATAATGAATATATTGAGTAGCACAAATGCAAAACCAGGGCTGTTTTGAAAACTGGCTGTTTATTCTGTGCTGTTTCTCCTCATCTAACCAGTTGTTAATTCACAGAAAGACTTTCTGTCTTACCCCATGACAGTTCAATTTCTTTAAAAGCCTGTCATGAGAGAAATTGTCAGGGGTTTGTTAGAGATCCAAGCACACACTATAGATGTGATACATACCACACTTACCTATGTGTGTTATGCAAAGTTTGTTGTAAAAGAAGCCATGCCATGATGGGACTCCTGTATCATGTTTATTTGTGTACCTGATAATCTGTTCTTACAGTTTCTCTCAGTTTTCTCAGTGTAGGGGTAAGCCTACAGCTACTAGCCTGTAGTTCCCTGGAGCCCCTTTATTGAAATTGGCAGCACACACTCAGCTTTTTATATCTGGTTTGTTAAGTTTGTCTTGGAGGGAAGCTGGGCAGCATGGTTAATAGCTCTGCAATTTTATGTCAGAGTGCCTTTAAGATTCCTCAGAGAATAGCATCTAACTCTGGTAGCCTGCTGTTGGTCCTAAAGTCTGATCTGATGATGTGTTTTTGACAGTCTTTTTGCACTTGTACAGCTATCTTGCTCCCAGACGCACCTTGCATTTTGCTGAGTTTCAGGAGAATCGTGGCCAGTTTGGTCTCCATTGTCCCCTGGCATCGGTGAGTAGGTGAGCAGACCTTCCTTCTCCTGGGCTGCTGCCCCAAGTGCTTCCTACATGTGGAACAGGAGCTGGAAAGCAGAAGGCTGCTGGGAGGCAGAAATATGTGGCCATAGGAGAGCACTTCTTTCTGCTTCGGTCCTAGTTTATGTTGGCTTAAGCAGGTCCAGAAACCCTGGCAATAATTATATATATGTATATTTATATATGAATTGACATTTATTGCATGAATTATTTGCACGGGAGGTGTAGTTGAATGTAGTTGTTTCCAGTCCTTATCCCTTGGAACAAATCTCAATTTCAATTAAAATAAGCTTACAGAGATGAGATTTTTCAATATTTTTTTTGTGTAGATGCTGGATTTATTTAGTATATTGGTGTATGCTGTTTTGTTTTGGGTTATATTCACAATGAGATTTTAATGCAACTCTTCAAATGTGTAAGACATTTGTAGAATTTAGGATCAGAATGAAGGGGAGTATGTTTATTGTTCAGAAGAGTAAATGTGCATTTTGGTTTTGAAGAAGTTCAAAAATCAGTGTCTCGGATTCATTCCTGACATTGATCTTCAATATTTGGAACTAAGATCCTCAATTGTGTTCAAGCTCTGTTTTTGATGTGATCAAACTTGTGCTCCCATGTCTCTGATAGCGTTCTGGCTGTTTTTTTCTGGTTTTAGCTCCCTGGAAAGAAAGATGGAATTCATTGCTCTAGTCTCAAAATACCTGAGGTGAGACAGCAGAGCTGGTTTCTTCCCCTCCTGCTTGCTTTATTTTCCCCTTTCTTCTGCCTTCATGTACATGGATGTTTTTTATTCTGCTTCAGTTTGTGTGTGTGTGTGTGTGTTCCAGAGTTTTCCTTAATTGCTTTTTGCTCTGACTGTACAGTATCCTGGCTCGTGTGTGTGAGGTTTGCGCAACCATTTTTATCTACTTTCTGCCTTTTTCAGTGGCTTCTGAATCAACTTCTTCCCTTGAATTAGTTGAGGTAATGTGGTGTGGTGTTGCTTAGCAATGCTGGGAAGCTGATGCTGCCTGGCTGATGTGTGTGCTGGAACTGCACTGAGCAGGAGAGAGTACCTGTCCTCTGTGGTCCATGCAGAGAAGAAATCTTGCATTTTCTGCTTTCAGCATTCTTGCCTTTATGTGCTTGGTGGTGGGTTGTTTTTTGTTATTTTCCTTTAACATTGCTGAGTAACAGTTTTATAGATTTGCAGCTGTTCCCCCTTTGTTATACATGCAAGTGTAAAAACTTTATAACATGTAGAATCAAAATATAACTGGGGCATTGATCTGTAAAGGGCTGGGTATCTAATTAAGTGTCTTGAGTTAGGTATGGTGGTTTTTTCTTTCTCCCCAATGTACCAAGTAAAGCTGTTGTGAGGGCAGAGCTGAGCTTCGTAGGATGTTTCAGTCCTTCAAAGTAGAATGGACTGACAGCCAATGCAGTGTGAATGGCAGTGGTTTAAAACCAGCATGAGTTTGGTACCTCAAACCCTGTTAGAATGTAGAATGAGTTATTTCAGCAGCAGATGTAAAGGTGTTAATGGAATTTATTAGCTGTGAAATATTTCTTTAAAATTGTTGATGCTTACATTGAAAGCTCTAACTTTTCAGGTGAGGAAAGATTTTTTGTTTCATTCAGTTAGCAAAAGAACTGAAGTATTTTTCCCCCTTTCTTGTTTTGCTGTGTTTTCTAAAGCCAAGAAAGTATACATTAAAAAAACAAAAAAAACCCCAAACCCCTCTGCTGCTTTTCTTCCCTCCCTTACCTTCTTTTTAAAAAGAAGCACTGTAAAAATGATATTTAGGTGAATCAAGTATCTGAGCCACAGCCTTCCCAAGCGGTTGCTGTCATTCTTCGCACAATATTGAATAGCATGGGATAATCCCATAATCCCATAGTTAAGTCATAGGGCAGGATAAATGTGAAAGTGGTGTTTTCCTCATTTAAACCAATCAGAACCCAAGTTTGGTTGGGTTTTTTTTTTTTACAAGCCAGAGGTTTGTAATGTAAAGGGATGCTGAGGTGGTGTTCCACATCAGCCCAGAAGCAGCTGTGGACCCTGACATCTTTTCTTTCTTTGATGGCACTTACATTGAGTGTAGCTGTGTAGCAGGTATAAAAATTTGATCAGACATTTAATTTTTTTTATTCATTTGATGCAATAGTATTTGTGCTTGAGTAGGTGCAAGCACACCCTTCTTTCCCAGAAATTGGTATAGGAAGGAGTGCAACCCTTGTGTACAGTTAGCCAAGATCACAGTCTGTAGGTGCCTGGTACCTGCTGTCTCATTGCTGCCAGGTCACCTGTTCCTTTGAGCCTGGACACCAGTGTTGTACTGTTTGTCTTAGAGAGCAACCTGGCAAACAGCTCTGCTGATGGGGTAGAGGAAAGGTACTGATGAGGTGAGGGCATGGACCTCCACAGCTGGATGATGGGAATCCAGCCTGAAGAATGAATCTGGGCACTGAGGGTGCAACCATTGATGTCAGACTACACCCAGAAGCAGATGGTGGTGGAGAGATGCTGTCTAGAGGCTGATCCTACTTCAGTGTTGTTTAGTAGGGCTGTAAAGGATTTCTTACAAGGTATGACACTGTTAAACAGTTGGTGTCTCTGATCAGCTACTCCTGCCTCTCTTAACCAGTAGTTTTCATAACTGACAAACACATTTCCAGTAGCCTGCTAGTGGTTTAGGCCATTTAATCTGTACTATGCACTCATTTATCCTTGTCTGTAAGGAAACAAAACATCGAGCTGGTGAGGGGATTTATAGCAGGTTCATTGCCATGGTTTCAGGCAGCCTCACGTAGCCTAAAAATAGATACAGGAAAGAATATTCTCTTCCCTTCTTTCCCTCCCCCAGCTCTCTATCTAATTGGAATTTCCTTTTCTGTTTGTATGTTTTTGTTATGGATTTAGTGACTGACAGGTCAAGCAAATTTGTTTGATGTTTTGTTTGAAAGAGGAAAGTTCATCACGGTATCTAATACATTGGGGAGTGACTTTCCTGGTTGTGTGCCAAGGCTATTACCTCCTGCTCCCGTCTCTTTACACTTGAGTAGTGCTGCTCTGGTAGACTGCAGTTTATTACAAACTGGTGTAATAGTTGCAGCTATGTAAGGAACCATCCTGGGGATACCTTTGAAAATTATAACCTTGACGTAGTCTTGTGCTCAGCAGCGGAAACTTAGAGAGCACGTAATGCTGTGCCTTCAGCAGCCTGTGCTGCTGCCTGGACAGGCTTTTTTTCCAGTCAGGTTGGCTGCTTTAATGAGTGGAGAACTCTGTCCGGCAACCCCACAGCTAGGATGTGGCAAACAGGTTAAGGATGATGTCCCGAACTGTAGCAGGATATGATTTTTGCTTTGTGTGTACAGCAGTGCTTGGGCTGCAGCAGTAAGGAGGTAGGGGAGGTAAACCGAGTGACCTCTTCCCAGTATTCTTGCTGAGACAGCGGGACAGCTCCAAAGCCTTGGCTCACTTGCTTAAAGCTTCCTTGGGCACGGCTTCTCTGCCTCTTGACTGCAGTGTTGTTTCTCTATGTACGTCAGAGAAAGGGAGATGGAATGCTGCTTGGCAGTTAATATGGTCTCTTCTGATGTGTACTGGCTAAACGATGTTTAGCTCTGGGTTGGGTAGTTGAATTTCCCTCCCCCTCCTCCCCCCCCCCTTGCTTTCAACAGAGGTGTTGACTGTTTCTGTTAGCAGGAGTCCCGGTCGCTTTTAGATCTCTCTCCCCAGACAGGAAGGGCATGGATTGGAATCACACCGATGCCTTGGATTTCCTGCATTGCTTCCTGTTGGGTTGATGGGCCAAAAGCTGAGAGGGGACATACAGTGCTACAGGGCCTGTATCCAGTGTGCAACTCCTGAGGCTTGCCGCGTGCCTGTTTACGTTGGAAAGCAAGTAAATAGCCCCACAGCAGACTTACCAACTCATATCTTTTAGTGACAGGTTTTGGAGCAAAGGGAAAGCGTTCTGTGTTGAATTGCAAAGGGGAAAAAAATCCTGTGTGGTCTCTTAGCAGTTTGTATGGCAAACAAGGTGTCAGTTCTGCCAATCCATTTTTCATGGCCAAGGCTTTGACTGCCCAGGAGAATCTCCGGTAAGTTTATTGATTCATACGTGTTGCTACTGGTATTAGGCCTTTTCTTTCTTCATACTGCTGCTTTTGTGGTCAGGGTGCCCTAACCTTTCCCTGTGGGGCCTCAATGGAGAAGGGCCGATGCAATGTCAGGGTGCAAATATGTTACTGAATGGCTGCAGTGTTTTCTTATTTCTTTCACTTTTGGCTTATTTATTGCTTGGAAATACGTTCAAATTTTTCCATGTTTCTGGACTGATGAGAGTTATGGCTTCTTTTTTCCACATACTGTATTGGACAAAAATTTTATATTTAGGAAGAAGGTGATACAGGATAGATAGGACTGTGGATAGGAAAACATACGGGAGGACTGCTATTCAGCAGAGATTAAACCTTATCCAGGAATGTGTGTGTATGTAGGGGTGGAAAGGTCAGATACAGCCTGGCAGTTGAGTTTTTGATGTTCTGCTATGAAGTCTTTTCTGCCACTTTGGTGCTGCATTGCTTCTGGTAGCTACAGCACATCCCTACGCTTTCCTGCTCCTCTTCTGTGTGATATTCTGCAATGTTTATGTGCCTGACTTGGGCAGCTGTAGAGCAGGAGAAAAGCAGCCCCCAAGTACAGAGGAGGGAAGAGTGCCTTCTCAGCCTTCTGGAGAGGCAGTGACCTGCTTTGGCCTTTTCATCACAGTACAGGGCAGAGTATTTGGGGCAGGAACATGGGTGGGTTGGGGTGTTCTGTTGTTGTTCTGAAGAACCACTCCATTCCTCTTGGAATGGAGGTGAGTTTACCATCCTTTTGAAGGGTTCACACTGTGATTTCCACAAAATGCAGGGTTTCCTGGCTATAAGGAGCAGCAGTGCAGTGTTTTCCCATTTAGCTTTTTTTTTTTTTCAGTTTCCCAATCTATGCTGAAGCTGAGGGAGTTCCCAGAGGCCCCCAGGGTTGAGAGGACAACTACCATCTGTGTTTGGTCATTTGCTACCTGGGGAGAAGTGCAGCCTGCTTTGTGCATGCCAGCCCAGATTTGAGATCCAGGCTATGTTAGTGACCCTGCAAAAATATATTCCTGTCTGATGCTAGAGGAGAAAATTTTCCATATCTGGCAGATGTTTACGTATTTCTTCTGTGGACCTTCCTTCTGCTGTAATGATTTAAAGCCCTGAAAATATTCTATGCATTAATTTGCATAAAATAAATCAACCTGCATAGTATTACATCAGTGCACAGTAGTTGATCATCTTTCCCCCCCATCTGTCCAACATTTGTGTTCTCAGATGCTGTCATTTTACATACGTTTTTGATCCCTCTAAACCTTTCCAGCCACTTCTTTGCTCTGCTCGCTGCACGCCAGCGTGCCCCACATGGGAATGCTTCTGTGTGTGCACGCTTCTGAAAGACACCCAGAGCTTTGCATAAGTGTTCACATCGTCTGCTGAAAAATTCAGAGACTGGTGTGTGTGTGTTTATCTTGGAGTGGTGGATAGCTAGAAGCAGAGATGGGGGGTGTATATGTGGAAGAGCTCTCAGGTTGCTGTGCATCTAGAGGAGTAGAGAAGTTGGGGGTGAGGTGAAAGCAATGCTGAAAGCATAAAATTGTATGCTGTTTGTTTTGTCTGGGTAATGAAGTGTTATTTGAAGGCAGATGCTTCACTCGTAGACCTTGTAGGAATTGGAGTATTCATATTTGAGAGGCAGGAAAATGAAGGATACTGTTTTCTGAACTCTTGAGGGTAGTACCAGTCATGTTATTTGCTTTCTTTAAAGTTCACTTCAGAAGTCAACCCATCTCAATACTTCAAGTATCATTATAGATTAGATGCTGTTTAAGGAATGTGAATAATGTCACAAAGCAGAAGTCCATAGTGAAAAGGTGTATTTCTCCTTTTTTTGTGATTTCTGAGACAATCTTTAATTATTTTATGTTTTTCCCGTTTCACAACCTCCATCTTGTTTGTTGGGTATGGTAGTTCTCCTATTGGCAACACACTGGTGTGTATTCCATTGTCTGTGAGAAAGGTCTCCTCCCTTGCCTTTTGCAGATATTGGAAGGGGAGCGTGGCTGAAGAGAGCCGATGGCCTCCTGCTTTTAAGGAACTGCATTCAGTTCTCGACAGAGTTCCTTGTGGTGTTAGGAATTGACTTAAACACCCAGAACACGGTTAAAATCTTGATAAACTTGAGTTCCGTGAGTTTATTTTCAGAAAGCCTCATGCTCCTGGACTCAGCCTGTAGTAAAATAATTGTAATCGTGTAAAGAAAGCTGCGGGATGTGAAATACTTGAAGACTGATCAAGGGTCACAGAGCACTGGAATGGGCTCCCCAGAGAGGTTGTGGAGTATCCTTCTCTGGAGATTTTCAAGACCCGCCTGGATGTGTTCCTGTGTGACCTGTGCTAGATTGTATGATCCTGCTCTG
>JANIJG010017993.1:22385-36633 GCA_024611175.1 Megaceryle torquata
ATGGGCTCCCCAGAGAGGTTGTGGAGTCTCCTTCTCTGGAGATTTTCAAGACCCGCCTGGCTGCGTTCCTTTGTGACCTGTGCTGGATGATATGGCCCTGCTCTGGCAGGGGGGTGGACTCAAAGATCTCCAAGGTCCCTTCCAACCCTTGACACCCTGTGATCCTGTGTGATTTGGCCCTAAGAGTATCACTTTGGGAATACAGAATCGGTGGGTTTGCTTTGGACTTTAGTCTGTTTGACCTAGATCAGTAAGTGGATTTAGACTCCAAACTCCCAGTGGAGCCACTCTCTACACGTCTTGAGGACCTGGGTCTTCTGTCTGTAAGTCCCCGTATAAGAAGTAAAGATAATGTGATACCCCCTTCTCTCACAAGGGTATCGTGAAGTTCAAGTACTTTTTGAGAGAATAAATCAGCCTGCTATACGGAAAAGTGCAGAAAGATAGTTGTTAATTCTGTGTCAGCAGCAGAGTACAAGTAGTTAATAAGCTTAAGGATAGAACAAGGTGGAAAAAATAAATCCTGGGTGCCTTTCCAGTAACTGTGCTCCCCTGTGTGGTGAAAGAGGCAGAGTGGTCTTTGGCAGGGCCAAGGAGGGAAGTCAGTGAAGGTTATGGTGTGCAAGAACAGGAAGGGGTAATTTGTGGTTTGCTAGTGTGTTTCAGTGCAAACAATTCCTGATTCCTAAGTCTTCCTGTAAGGCATGCAACTTTTCCTTGTTTAAAGAAAAAAATGGAAATCCGTTCTGTTGGAAAATGAAAGTTGCCATAGCAGCTGTAAATTTTACACCTTCATTGGAGATTTCTGGCACTGGGGTGAGAGATGTGGGTGGCAGTGGCAGCAGTTCGTCACTCTTCTCTGTGCAGCTCTTGGCTACGAGAGAGGGAGGCCTCTGAGATGTCGTGCACTGCAGGACAGGACTGTTGACTTCAGGTCCCAGCTCTGGAAGGAAATGGACTCAGGCCTCTGTCAAAGAGCACTTTTTTCCCTTCTCATTTATCTTGCCCTTCCTGACAATCCTTTTGCACTTTTTGGGGCCTGTCTCCAGTTCTTGGTATTTTGTTCTCTTATCTTTCACCTGTGGTATCTCCTCCCTTCCAGACTCACTGTCAGAGACCGAGCGCCTTGCCTGTCCTGGCCCCCATTCCCTATTCTTGTCCAGTATTTCTCTCTTGTGCAGTCACCTTTTTCCCTTTTCCTGCCTTGTTTTGTGTGTTGCCTTAGGATCCCTGCCTGATTCTGCCTCTTTCCCCCTCCTGTTTTGGGCCCATGTCCCAGTTGCTCCTTTGCCTCTCTCGGGTCTGGCTCTCGCCCTTCCAGACGCACGCCTTCCACTTCCTCGCTGCCTGGCTGCCGGCAGCCCCACAGTGGGCTGCACAGGGAAGATGAGCTTCCTCTGCCTCAGGGCCTGGGCCTGCTCCAGTTTGGGTAGCCGTGGAAATGAAAAGCATCTTGGGCTCCTCTATTCCCAGGCTCACTTGTGCTTGCCCACTCTGTAGGGAGTCATTGGGTTGCCATTTGGAGAGCGTGTGAAGTTCAAGCATGCCTAGCAAGGAAATTCTCCTGGGAGACACTGCTTACCCTTCATAGATCTTTGCCTGCCATGGGTGTGCAGTGTGCTACTATTGGATATGGGTATAAAAGCTGCTTTCCATGTTCAGCATAATCTAAAGTTACTTGAGACTCAGGAGGAAGGAAAGGAATGTGAGGAGTAAAGGATGTTCTTCAAGGGAAGAGTAATCTAATACCCAGTCTCTGTTTGCCTGGCACAGCAGAGTGCTCTGCTCTGCTGTGCTACTCAACTGGCAGCCTTTGGATTTAGCGAGAGGACCTGTCAAAATCTTTTAGGCAGCATTCACTTTGAATGATTTGAAATGCGTTACTTACTGTGTCCCTTTTTCTGCTTGATCTTTCACTGACAACTTCTACTTCTTGATATCTTAATTAAAAAAAAAAAAAAAAGGCATCTGAGTCTTGCTTGGCTTGTAAAGGCTGTTCTGGAGTGTTATTTGCAATGGTATTTTGAGGGGATCTGTGCAGACCAGTGGGCCGCTTGGCAGTATTTCTGCTTTCTCTCCTTGCAGATGCTGCAAGGAAGAGAACAGAACAAGGTATCTGATGGTTTCCACTGTAGTACAAACACAGTTTCCACAGATAATTCTTTTTCACACTCCTAAGCAGGTGAGTAATGAGTTTTCAAATGGAAGAGAAGCCACATGTAATCTGCACTGAAATGTGTTTGCTGATAGAAGGACAGTGGGGTGGTTGAGCAGACAAACCCTTCTCTAGGTACAGCTTCCAAACCTTACACAAATAATACTGTGCTTTGGAGTAATTTATGCCGGTTTTCATTGTGAAATAAGTACAGTTGAAAAAAGCAGTTTATTCTGCAAGCACAACAGGAGCTAATAGAGCATTTTTGTTTTAAATCTTTCATGAAAACCAAGACTAGTCTGTCTTCATGCAGCATATATGATATTTTAGCCAGACATGAAATAAGGACTTACCTGTGGCAGCACGATGTCTCTACCTCTGTCCCACAGTATCTCTGATAGCTGTTCACAGAATAAAAGTGATGTTATCAATTATCTAAAGACAGAGGCATACTTTATCTTGAAAGACTGGGAGGGCTGTCCTCAGAGAAACAGGGACAGACAGTGTCTAGACTGTGCTGTTCAGCACAGGTAGAGTTTCTCCAGGGATCTTTTAGTGGTCTAGGTAGTTGCACAAATTGAAATGAGAGAGAAACCTAAGCAGCTCTGAAAGTTTTGCTATAATTTTAAAACCAATTTTTGAAGGAAGAATAAAGACATTTTAAATTTATGTGTTTTAAAATTATAGGATATTTGAATTTAGATATTACGCAATCATTTCTTGTAACTGTTATCTCCGCCAGGATGCTAAGGAATCTATTGAGTTGTTTTCTAAACAACAGTAGGTAAAGCAATTTTTTTTCTTCTTGTTGGTATGAGCATTTCTTACTGGAAGCAGTGTCATTACCAAGTATGGGATTTCCTTGGTCAAGCATATTCAAGTCTTCTGGTGAAACGACTTAATTAAAAAAAATAATTATTGTATATTCAATTATATGAGTTCATAAAAAGACTCTTTTGAGAACAGATGTTTAAATATTTAAAGCCTGCAGGATTTTTTTATGCTTTTATGGCAAGTTTTATACCAGGCATACAGCTGTGACCATAAATATGTTTTTCCGGGTGGAAGACCTATGTAATAATTTTGTGGGAGTCTGATCACAAGCTTTGGGCAAAAAGGAAACTAGTCAAGGCCATTATGGCTTCAATTTAACATGTTTGGATAGGCATTTTCCCCGGGTGCGTAATGCTGAACACAGATGTCTTGCTCCACTGTGGTTTTGAGCTGCTGGGCCATGAGGGTACCCCTTCTGCACAGCACAGCATACATCATGGCAAGTTCACGAGCTGCTGCTTCGTCCTCCTGCAGCATAGCATCACCTCAACAAATCACAACCAAGCTCTCTCAACAGGAGAGACAGAGGGGTCTTGGCTTGCTTACTGCTGCACTTTGGTCTTCTGCTAGGGCTCCATGTGCTCAAGGATGGGAGAAGCTCCTCCAAAGGGCCACTGAACACTCAAAGTAGGCTCTGGTGCCTGACAGCTTTCTGGAGGAGCCAGTCTGCATTTAGGCAACGTAAATACCTCTACTATATACTCATACTTCAGATAAATAGTAGAGCTGTGTTACTTCTCAAAGCCAGGACTGGATCAGATTTTCCCCCTACTGCTGAACAGTAGTATTAATGTAATGTGTTATTTCTTCTTTTGACATGTTTTTATTTCATAGAAAATGTCTATGTTATGCTTGAGGCTGGGTATGAGTTGCTGGATCCCTTTCAGAATTCTGTTAAATCTGGAAGTAAATCAGATTACTTTCTTCTACTATAAGCACATTTGGTTTGGCTTTCACGTGAGGTGGTGTATGGGTGAATGAGCCTAGAGCATTCCAGCTGGTGCAACAGCTTTATTTATGCAGAGTGATGGCATGAAAGGGTTTTGGAAAATGCTTTTAATGGCTTTAGGAGTGATTTGTACTACTACTGAACCACCAAATGCTTTAAGAAACCCTCTTTGCTTGTGCTTTCCAGTGACAAACTTTGGGCTAAGGTGATGGTTCAATTGATCAAGAAACTGCTGGCTAGAAACACAACAAAGAGTGAAATAACTTTTTGCCCACATGATGATGCTTCTATATCTCAATTTTAAAATGCTTTAGTCTTTGTAAAATGACAACATGTACTTTTTCAATTCTGCAACCATTTTATCATCAGTAAGGGACTAGCTGGGTGACTTCAGCATGTATTTCATGCCCTGTTTGCTCCTAATTCTTTGTTTTTCTTCACAGAATTTTTACATTTCATTTATTTATTTTCTCTATTTGCATTTTGTCACTTGTGCAAGCATATTAAAAGTTTTACTTTTTCACAGGTTTTAGTGATGGAATTGGCTCAAACAAGTTATGGGAAAATGGAAGGGCTGTCAATGAAAGGGAATATAAGTACATGATACCAGTAGCTTACAGCTTCTTCCTAAGCACCATTCCTGATGCAGGCAGTTTTGAGAACAGGTTTGAAGACATCTCAGAAAACAGGTTGTGATTTTCACAGTAAAGAAGAAATATCCTGCCCTGAGATAAAGCAGAAATTTTATAGAAAAGGCGTGGTCTGTTCAATTGGGAAAGTGTCAGGAAAGTATTTTCAGAGAAAAACACTGTGGTGAACTTCACATACAAGTAAGTTATAAGCACATACATGCTAGTTAAATGATGATACAATAAGTGCAAAGCAAGTGGGCAATATTTAATTAAAATTTTAGTATGTCTGATAACAAATGAAGCATTTGTGTAGAAATATCTCCCTCTGGGCCATTTGGTGATTCATGTCTCCAGGAGCTCCTCATTTTGCTTAGGCTGTGCCTTTGGTTTTGAAGGGAAAACACAGTTGTTGGGGGAGCATCAGTAACTGAGCAATTGGAACTAATCATCCCTCTAGTTTAGCAGATGAGGCATTAATTTTCCTTCCAACAGTAACCAGAATTACCTCTTTGTACAGCACCTTCAAGTTGGCCAATTTAAACCCTGAAGAAAAAGACTTACAAATTATCTGTGTTGGTTTGAATAGGATATTGGTGTTCCTGACTGAAATAAATAGTGTTGATCATGGGACAAAGATGCTGTGAGGTGATAGTGAAGAATAAATAGCGCAGTCCCTAGAGGTTGGAAAATGGTCACAGCCAGTGCCAAGTGTAACTTGTACGAAGAGGTTTATGAGGGGTTCCCTTGGGAGGGTGAGCATATGAAGGCTTCACTTACTTAATTGCTCACTAACGCGTTTACGATGGCTCTCCTTGCTTCTATGAGATGTGGGGAAGGAAAAGAAATGTTCCTCATCTACAGTAAGTTCCTACTGCAAGGTGTCCACAAAACGTAGCACACAGCAAATCAATATGTTCATTGTTTTGTTTAATATCACTGACAATCATCAAAAGTAGTTTTAATTTTGTGGGTTTAAAAAAAATGTAGACTAGACTGGCTGGATTCGCAGAACATTCTGTATTAATGCTTAAGGGATGAGTTTTTTCACAAAGGCAATTGCAGAAGCATACAGAGATCTATTACTGCACTTGTTGATAGATCCACTGACAGGTGTGTGGTTGAGGAAAAAAGATAGCATACATCATATTTGTGCGGGATGGGACTGCTCTTTGCTGACATCTGGCAGAAAGCTTGGAATCCAGGACAGCTGCTAGTGCCACGGAATTGCAAACAGCTTTAGGACCTGAATGCAATGAAGATAAATGAGTTCCAGTTGGAAGCTGAATGGCCCTAAAGGTAGAAGCAGTAATGAATGCAGGCACTCTGAATGCTGTACAGATAGGCTTGCAGGAGGTGGCTTTTTGTCCTGTACATACATAAATGGGTCATTATTCTGGATTTCAGGCTACATTATTGGCATACAGAATAGTTTGAGTTTGTAAAGCTTTGTGTTACTGCTTAGGTCCCTAAATTTGACATTGATTTCATGTTCTAGCTAGTTTGGTGTTAATCACAAAGCGTGTTGGATTGCTCTACATTACACAACTGAGTACTGGGTCTGTCCATATGCATCACCGTACCATAGAAACTGGGTCAAGGGATAAGACAGCGTGATTTAGAGGTTTTCAGAGTCTTCTGACCAAGATGGACAACTTTGTGGGTTATCTTGATTTTCATGACAGGTGATGAATTTTATTCTATTATGAATACTCTGCCTTAATTGAGGGCATTTCTTACTGCCTGCAGAATGCTAAAGTAGCCAGTTCTGAGACTTAAAGTAGATAGCCATGGTGCTTTCTTGGGCAGGCAGGTTTTAAGAGGTTAATTTTCTGTGTTTTTAGGTACAGGAAAAAGAAAAAATGAATCTGTGTTTAGAAATTAAGCCCAGTTAAGGAGCTTTCCTTCCATCTTGTTCCCCACTGACTGTACAGGGGACTAGACATGAGCCTCCAATGCTGATCATCTTGACCATACTCACCTAGAGCCTCCCTACTTCTGACTTGGCAAAGCAGCCATCATTTACACAATTAACTTTTGGGTTTTTTTTAATTCCAGAAGACAGCCCAGTGGTACAGAAGAAATTATTTTTTTTTAATACTTCCTTCTCTATCTGAATATTGTGGATGTGAGCAGAAAGGGCAGACAGGAATCTGAACACAAATCAATAAACCACCTTCAGTTGCAGTGTTTCCTTTAGAGGCTGAGCATCTAAGCTTAAGTATGCTGGGTGTGAGCAGAGGAGGAGATACTCAGCACTTGAGTCTCTGCCCTTCAAGCTTGAGCTATTTTTCTATTAAGAGTTTTTTGTGTCAAATTTCTTTGCTTCCCCAAAAATGCTTCTTCAGTAGTCTAATGAAATATTTCTGGATTTATGTGAGTTTTCTAATGTATGGGGTTTTTTGTGAGAACTTCTGGGTAATTTCAAGGGTATATCAGGTTTTGTGCAGAATAACCTGAAGCATGAACATTGTGTTACTGAGGCAGCTGTTTGTGGATTTTGGTAGTTCCTTAAGAAAATCAGGCTTTAAAGAGAAGATTTTCTAAGAAATCTTTGATACTCTCCCAGGAGAAACTGCCTAAGACTCGTAAGATGATGGTGACTTCAAATCTTTCAGAAAAATCCCTCCTCCTCTGCTGTGGACTTCTCCCTCCTGTGGAATATATTTGTTTTGTACTTGTGAAAAGGATAAATCTGTTACCTCTGGGTATTCCCGCACAGCTGTCCCATGTGGTGACTTCTGCTCAAGAAACAAATTTTGGTTATTGTTGTTTGCCTGGAACGGGACTAATCCAATCACTTAATGTAGTATGACATGAGGATTTGCCGTTCAGCGGTGCCATGGGTAGCTGTGTGCACTGTGACTGCTAAGCCAAGGCCAGGGATGGTTTCTTTCTTTGGCACTGATCCGCTGTAACTTTTCATAATTGTGGTTTTTAACACTGAAATGGCTTCTTCGTTATTTAGATGAGTAACTTAAATTTTTCTAGTTGCCATATTTGCTTTGTACATGTCTGCCCTGGACTTGCAGAAATGAACTGGGATAGCGTTTTACAAAATATAAAAACCTGAGTTGTGTCTGCATCCCATCATTTCAGACTGACTTTGGTTTCAGTCTTCCTGGTCCTGTTGCCTTGTTGTATTTGATTATTATTTTTTTTAATGGGGGTTCAAGAAAGTCGCTCTCTTATTTCATGTTTATGGCAACTCTGGTACATTAATGAAAATACAGCTTCATTGACAATTTATGCTGAGGGTGTAGAATTTTCCCTTACTGAAGGGGTCCAGGTCTTCTGTGTCCTTTTGACAGGGCTATACTTTCATACCTACTTTGCTGTTTTCTGTGGGGAGGGCAAAGGAAATAGGAAGGATCAGCACATCGTATGAGAACTGTGCTTGGTAGACACATTAGCCTCTGTGGTGGTGTGGCTGAGGTGCAGACATGTCCTACTTCCTCTGCTTTGGAGCATTCAGGTCTGGTGCAGGGATGGACTGTGCCTCAGAGGGAGGTGGCATCTTCAACCTCGCCCATGAGATTTGCCACAGCTGTTCTCTCTGAGCCCTCCATATGTGATGTGCATGTTATTCTGTCTTCCCTTATAACTTATTATGATTCCTTAAACTCAGTCCAATTTGTCAAGTTTTACTTTTTCTGCAAATGGGAAGGTGCTTAGGACTGAAGATGAGTACTTGGCAGGATTTTTAGCTAGCAGCATTTACTGGAGTCCTCTCCACAGTGAAAGCTTTACAAAAGTTTTACAAGAAGCTGAGAGTCAAAACCATGTGTGAATAGTTTCCTTGGATTGCCCCTTTTTCCTTGCTGCTTCATGTTCGTTATCCTTTGGATGATACAGATTGAGTTTGTTCCTTTCTAGTCCTCTGATGCTGTGTTGGTTCTTACTGATGGTTTATAAGCCATTGAGAAAGCTGGAGTCATCTCACCTGATATATCAATTCCTTCAGTCTCTTTTGTTGCACTATGATCTGGGAGATGGTGTTGAGCCAGTGTCTGAGAGGCCTTGCCTGCAGCTTGAGTTCTGTGGCTGGTCTGCTCGGTGGCTTTACAGGCCAGTCACATCATCCCACTGTGCCTCAGGCTTCCCCACCTTTAAAAGGAGAATAGTGAGCAGTGTGCAGCCTTCTCTTTCATGCTGTAAAAATGTGTCTGAGCAAAGTAAAAGAAGTGGAAAAGGCCTAGATACCTGGTGCTATTCTCCCCATATTACAAGAGTCTTTAAGCTTCATGAAATTCTTGCATCAAACGTCCAGACCTCATTGTCAGATCTAGAAGAGCAAACAGAGCAGATTAACATCTATTCCAGCATGAGTTTTGCTTACTTGCAGTGGCTTACTACTTGTCTCTTCCTTGGTATTGTGTAATTTTTTGTAACCCTTTACTCCCATCTTCCTGTCAACCCTTCTTGATGCACCCCCCCCCCCTTCCCCAAGTGCTGTTTATACTCCTGGCTCCCTTTAGACTAAGTCAGTTTGATTGTTTTTTCATCCTGCCAAACACATGGAAATTTTAACTGTCCTGAGCCTTTCCAATGCTATAAAGCGTGCGTATTTTAAACATGCAGAACTAAAATGTCTTTATGTTGAGCCATATCGTGGCCTTTGTCCAGCTACTGCAAAGTGCATATACAGAACTTTAAATTTTTCATCTAAACATTTAGTATCTGTGTAAAAGGATAATTGGCATGTGATTAGGACAAAACCACACTTGGCTAACCTGTCTAACGGCAGTTGAAGCATTTTGTACCTTCCAAGGCATTCTAGGTAGAGTTAGGTGAGATGGCTCGAGTCAGTCTGGTGGCCTGCCAGCAGCTGGCTGGGCTTAGCTCACCCCGGCCTGAGTTTTGCCAGCCTGATGAGAGCTGGTTTAATTTGCTAGCCCAGCCCAAAAAAAAAAAAACCCTCTGAATTGTTTTCTTTTGGATTAGGGAGGTGCATTGGGTCAGTGGAGGGTCTGAGGAGGTTGAGAGTCAGTGCATGGTATCAAGCAGGGCTGCATGGGTAGGAACTGGGAAGGAGCAGGAGGGGCCAAGGTTCCTCCATGGGCAGTTCTGCTGTCTTGGGTATCTTTTCCACTCGTGCAGGTTGGGATGCAGGTTAGCTCTGCAGCAGTCTCTCTATCTTTGCAGATGCTACAGCACTACTGAGAAGGGTGCTGACATCCAGCAAATCTTCAGCAGAAATGCTAGGTGTGATTTTGGTCCTGGGTTTCTCCAGCTGTCAAACAGAATAGGTGGAAACTCTTCATTTTCAGAGTTCAGATGAGTCCTTTTTTGCCACTCTCTTTGCTCCTGTACTGGTTGTCTTATTTCCACTTATGTGTTGGAGTGTTATGTGTGCGTTGGAGTCTGGTGACCACTGCTTTTTTTCTCAGTTAATACCCCTCCCCAATTCATTAATGTCTTTCTCCTTGAACGTCTTCAAAATTCTCCATCCTCTGTCTAAACTTGATCCTTCTCCTCATTGTGAGAGAAGAAGCATCTAATCCCCCCCGGTTTTCTGAATATTTGCTTAATGCTTTTCTGTTGCTGTCTGTGACCTTAAGTTTACTGTCTTCTACATCAAAGTGATTTAGAGTTAGGTATGCAGCTGACTGATGCACCTCATTATTTTAGAGAG
Source organism: Megaceryle torquata (assembly GCA_024611175.1). Taxonomy (NCBI): domain Eukaryota; kingdom Metazoa; phylum Chordata; class Aves; order Coraciiformes; family Cerylidae; genus Megaceryle; species Megaceryle torquata. The sequence goes on from JANIJG010017993.1 coordinate 32,588, forward strand.
GGTAACTAATAATTTTTAAGACCTTTTACATAAAGGCATAATAAAAATATTATGCTGATTGTATGATAGCACAATAGTGAGACAGACTAGTGTGATACAGAAAATACCTTAAATAATGTCTAGTGCAGCATGCTGATGCTTGGATACACATACAGATTAAAAAAGGAAAGGTCTGTTTGTAATTTCCAAAGTAGCAGATGCATGTGATCAGGGTGGACAATACTACTCAGATCTTTGCTTCACTGAATGGTTCAATATATATATTACAAGAGTTTCTATATTGCTCTCAGTAATAATAAAAAAACCCTCTCAGCTCTGTATATGTGTGGTTTGGCTTGTGCCTTTCCTCCATTATTATTTGGGGGTCTTTTTTCCTTGTTTCACTGTTTATTGGCCTTCTGAATGTGCGTGTGAGCCCCTAGATCATCTAGTCAGGAGAACATTTATAGAAAGGTTCAAGCTCTGTCATATTTCCTTGCATTGTTTATTTAATGTTATTACTTGAACTGACTGGATTCATTCCTGCGTCTAGGATTTAATGGAAAGAGCAGATTTCTTCTTCATCCACTTTAAATGTCTGTACCTAGACAAAAACTACTGTAGTAACACAGCAGTTGTAGAGGTCCTTTCTGCCCTGTTGGTGCTGTCTGTGGTATATGGTGGTTTCAGAAGAGCTCTTAAAACAGCTTTTGAATTAATAAACACATGGACCAGTATCTTTTTGTGTTATAACTTTATAACTGTTCCTGTGTACTTCACATGCAGAAAAATCAGATCTGTTTGTAAGTAGGCCTGGAGTCTTGCTATATATAGTGGTGGTGTCTTGTCTTCTGGAATTCCTGCCTCCAACTGCAGCTTTCTTCTTGGCACTTCTTGTCTCATAAAAAGATTTAATTAATTTGAAGGAATAAAATGCATTTTATGCCTTTTGCATTTTTAGATGACAGTGCAAGCTGACTTGCCTCTCTGGTGGGGTTTGGTGTGTGCTTGGGCAGGTTTCACTAGTACCTCTTCAGCCTTGATGGGTGAGATAGTGGCGATTCATCGCAAGTGTGTATGGTTTTTTGTTCTCCTTCACCTTGTTGAGGTGATATGTAGAAGTGTGTGATCCCTAATTTTTGATCCTCTTCCTTCTCAGCTAATGCTTTTTTTTAAATCAAAGTGCTGTTTAAAAAAAAAAAAAAATTATACTTAAAGCTATTTATTGTGTGGAAAAAATCTGTGGGAACAGATTAGTCAGGACATGGAAGAATGATGTGTAGTAAATAGACTATATCCTGCCAAAGACAGAACTGTTTTTATTCCGTCCTTATGGAGGGGACTGGTGTCTTACTACCTGGCACTGTTCTTCTTAGCATGCTGTAGAACTGGCAATGCATTCACTAATGCATAGGCTACCTTGCGCTTCCTGTTTTTCCCATAGTCTTCTCAATAATTGTCACCTCAGAGTAAAAGCCAGGCAATGATTGGCAGTACTCTTCTTGTGCCTCCATTCAGCTGGAAATTTCCATTTCCATTCTTTCTGTGTGCTCCGTGGTGTTGGTTTTTTTTTTTAATGGTCATCGATCAGCATATGAAAGTTGTGCAGAATGAAAATGCAATTACCAAGAAAGATAAATAGACAGTAGCAGCAGGTTTCATCAGAAACCCAGTTAGAATGTCAAAAGGCAGGGGCAAAAAACAGTGGCATAAAATTCTAGTATGATGTGTAACATTTGACAAGTAAAAAAACTAATGGTCCTTGAATTAAAAAAGAAGGTTCAAAGATGTGCTGGTTAATGAAAAATCACACCCAATGGCTGTTGTGCCTCTGCTTCCTTTTTAGGACAGAATAATTATTTAACAGAAATGTGCTATGTGATGTGGTGCAAAAGCTGGATGGAAACAAAATTAGCAAGCCCAGTTTCAGAGGTTCCTTTCCACAGATAGGAAGCAGATGGGATGGGCATTCAGCGAGCAGTGCAGGTGAACTGGTGCAGGTGCAGCCCTCCCCTCACACAGTGGGGAAGGTGCATTCCTCGCTGCTCCCCTCCTGTGTGCGCGGCTCTCTGGGAAATCAGATTTCTCATGCTTTTCCTAACCAGTATTATTGCTCTGGCTTTTTCTGGCCTTCCCAGTAGCATGTCCTCACAGCCCTTGGCCCATCCATGGGATCAGGTCAGGCTCCAGGTTCTAGAGCAGCTCTGGTCCCCAAAGGAAACAAACTATTTAGTCTGTGCAATTGAGGTCATCTTGAACCTCTTTGGCTTGCCTGCTTCACAGGCCCTTAAAGCAAGGTGGCAGCTGCAAAGGGCCAGAGAAGGCTGGAAGGACCAAAGGAAAAAATGCTGATACAGCCAGGAAGGAAGGAATGATGGTCAGCAAGTGGCGAGTTGTCCCACTTGCTGTCCTTACCTTCCTCCCTTCTCTGGGAGCCCTGGCTGCGGACGATAACAGCCTGACTTGTACAGACAGAAAAATCAGCATCATTCATTGAAATCTGGGTTCTGTCGTGCTCTTTATTCAGTGTGGTCTTGTTTGCTTTTCCAGGAGGAAAGGAGATTTTCCCATTGTGCAGTACTGTACCCAGTCTATCAACCTCACCCCCAGCAGGTGATTAGCCTGTGTGTTTTGAAAAGTATAGTTTGCCTGTTTTTCTCATCTTCATATGAGACATTAAAGAAAAAAATATCGTAATGGTTATTACTTTGTTAATTGTCATCTGGTTTATTAGCTGTAGGTATATATACTGTAACTCTTACGTGCAAAACCTCTTACTTATATGGTCTTCTTTGTTCTTATTCTTTTTATCAGATATAAGAAACGTGTTTCCCTAAATATGGGTGAAACAGAGCAGAGACCAACAGCAGGATCCCGGTTAGGAGCTCAGGAAAATGCTGGGATCAGTACCTTGGAGCATGGACAGAAACCACCTGTGACACCTCCAGGAAAACTTGTCTCCATCAAAATTCAAATGCTGGATGACACGCAAGAAACTTTTGATGTTCCGGTAAGGAAGTGGAGGGTTGGGCTAGCTAAAGATTATTCAGGCATTTCTAAAACCACGTGCTTTTAAACCACTGCTCTTTCTTTGTCAACTATGATTCCTTGGCTAATGAATTAATGTTGTGGAGAAAATGCATGTTATATCAACGTTAAGGAGATGATGGTGCAATGGAATAACTTTAAACAGTGAACTGTAAATTGCAGTTATTACTCTGTTTCTGTTTTGAACAGCTTCAGAAGAGGTGAAAGTCCTTGGTGGTTTTTTTCTACAAATATTACATCAGTGGTTTCCTTTACTTTCTGAACAGCTGATATATTTTCTTGGTGCTGTTTTGCTCTTGTTCCAGTAAACCATAGATTTACACAGATTGTTTTGGTTGTTTTGTGTTCCCCCCCTGGCAAGGCCTTAGGATAGTAACTTGAAATCATCAAAGTTTGCACTAATTTGTATCACTCTTAAAGACATCGAGTGCTCTCATGCACGTCAAGTGCAAGGAGAGAATCAAAGCAATCTCATCTAAAGTTTTTCTATACCCCACTGAAATTATTCTATGTTTTTATTTGACGGGGAAATGGAGTTACTACTGCTTTTGTATGTGCGTAGATCAGAAGAATTAGTTCAAATTAGTTTTGATACAAAGACTGGTTCTGTTTTACACTGTCTAGCTGTTAGTAGCCAGTAATGATTTTAATGTGCCATGCTTAGGTAATTAACTTGTAAGGTTGTTGAACACTGGTGCTGTTATAAAAGTGTGCTGGAATGTATATTTTTTTTTTTCAAAGTCCTCAGGGTTCAGTGACTAGGAAACTAAAAACCTGAGTTCAGATTTCATCCTTTGTTACTTCCATTTTGTGTAGCTATGGTAACATCCATGCTTTCATTGGCTCAGTTTTCCCTTCTGTGAAATGGGGAGGGTGTGGGGGGGGTGTGTTACCTGTGAGATACACAGATTTATGGGTGCAGTGCTCTGAGAAAGTGCTTACTTGAGAAGTCAGACACAGCTGTGCACCACATTGTTGTAATGGTCACAGGATAACAGTAGCTGCAAGGAATTCTTACA
>JANIJG010017993.1:36733-58345 GCA_024611175.1 Megaceryle torquata
TTTTTAAATTCTAATGAAAGTTGTGGAGCTTACTTTATTTGGTTCCAATATCCCTATTACCACAGAAACAACCTTTTTTTTTTTTTTTTTTTTTTCCCCTCCACAGCTGCTACTTCACCATACTTTGGAAATGACGTGCAATTTATAACACTTAATAATTCTATTTTACAGACACTTAGTAGAAACCGTTCTGAGATCAGGTTCCTTTCATTCAATTGTTCAGAAGCAAACAGAAGTAACATATGGATGCAGTGGAGCCCTGTAATTCCATCTTTGGTTCTGGGAGTTTGAGAAAACAGTATTTTTTCAGTCTTCAATATTAGAAGACAACAGGATTTAAAAAACAAAACCAAAAAAAACCAACAAACAAAAAAACAGCAACAAAAAAAAACCCCAAACCCACAAAATAAAACAAACAAAAACAAACAAAAAACCCCAAACAAACAAACGAAAAATTACAACAAAACAAAACTTCAGCAACACCTGAAGACTTGAGCTGGAGGCCTGTAACCAGTGGTGTTCCCCAGTGACCAGTACTGGGTCTGATCTTACTTGACATACTCATCAATGACCTAGGCAAGGGGACAGAGTGTACCCTCAGCAGGTTTGCTGGTGATATAAACCGGGGAGGAGTGGCTGACACACAGAGGGCTGTGCTGCCATCCAGTGAGACCTGGACGGGTTGGAGGATTGGGCAGAGCCGAACTTAATGAGTTTCAACAATTCTGCCCTGGTGAGGCCACATCTGGAGTACCATGTCCAGTTCTGGATTCCCCAGTTTGAGAGGCAAGGAACTACCAGAGAGAGTCCATTGGAGGGCAACAGAGATGATTGGGGGACTAGAATCTCTCTCTTATGAGGAAACGTTTGAGAGACCCAGGACTACTTAACCTGGAGAAAAGACAACTGAGAGGAGACCATATCGATATCTATAAATAACTAAAGGGTGGGTGCAGGGAGGATGGAGCTGGACTCTTCGGTGGTGCCCAGTGATAAGACAAGGGCCAGCAGGCACAAGATGGAACACAGGAGGTTCCATCTAAATATTAGGAAAAACTTTGTTACTGTGAGGGGGATGAAGCTTGTGGAGTCTCCTTCTCTGGAGATTTTCAAAACCCTCCTGGATGCAATCCTGTGTAATGTGCTCTAGGCAATCCTACTTTTTGGGGGTGGGGCTGGACTAGATGATCTCTAGAGGTCCCTTCCAACTCTAGCGATTCTGTGAAGACCTGGGTGTTTAAACAAGTCACTGTTAAGATCACTTCAACATGACTATTTTCTGAGGCTTTTATTTCATACCTCTATTCAAGGAAAGCCCAGTTTGTTTTAAAATCAAATCTTGTGAAGTTTGAAGGATGATTAGACTATAAAGTCTCTTAGAGCAGATTTCTAGAGCCTTTTGTCTTTAAGGTATTCAAAGTCAAATGGGGCAATACACATCATTATCAGTCTGCTCTAAAAGATGTTAAGTTTTTAGTCCCATCTCACAAAATTGAAAAACTTCTAATGCATCTAAATTGAGATGCACGTTCATGTTGGAAAATGCTGTTTTCAGCCAGATTGGTGCAATATACATGGAAAGTGACGCCATTTCATCAAAATATTTTAGGAGTGACAAGTGGCTGAGGGCAGAGGATGTTAAACATACACGCCTAAGCACATCTGTGGGCTTGCTTTTCAGTGGAAAATTCAAGGCTTTTTTGCATGGTCCAAGGTCTGAACTACTCTTTCCAAAACTTTACCTGCCCCATGATTATGAAAATAACCTTCCAAAGATGACACAAGTATAAACTGACAAGGTTTTGTGTTTCCTAGTTTCAGGAGTTCTGCTTTTCTCTATTAGCAAGGGGGTAAAACTTTGAGTGGTTTTGTTGCTGCTTGTAATGTGTCTTGTAGGATGGTATGAAGTTTAACTCAGCACTTCATTATTTGCTTTTTAAGCCTGTGTAAAAGTAGAAAACGGATATTGGTGCTGCCTGTTACTGAATTTAGGGGAAGTAGTGAAGTAGTTGGGACTGACCATCTGTCTAGTCTTGTTCCTTGCTGCTTCTACAGTTTCTTTTGTCATAGGTTCGCCACCACACCATATTCTGGGAAAAGATGTTATCCATGTGGTGTTTTTCTCAGGTTTGCTTTTGTTTTGTTTTGGGATTATTTGAGTTGTGGGTTTTGTTTTTTTTCTTGGTGTGGGGTTTTTTTGTTTGGTTGGTTTTTTTGTGGCTTTTTGTTGTTGTTGTTGGTTGGTTTTGAATTTGGGTTTTTTTTGTGTGTGTTTTTTGATTGTTTGTAGGGTAATGTTTTAAAAGTATCTTCCAGGAGACAAGAGTCAATACCCTTGCACTTAGGCAATCACCTTTCTCCCACTGTGTACAGATGACTTGTTTTTATTTGGGCGAAATCCTTCAGATTTCTGTCTGTTCTGCATATAACAATAGGAGAAAAGCCTGCCTTACTTCCATTCCCACCCCAGTGCAGCTGCTCTTTGGGCTGTTTAAGAGTGAAATAACTCCAGTGCCATTTGTCCTTCCAGAGGAAAACTGATTCTTGTGGTGTTAGTGTTTTGATGCTATATAATCATACCGTGTTCAGTTCATTGTACTAGCTTCTTGCAAGAAGAAAGAAAAAAACCCAAACCAACAAAAAAACCCCAAACCAACACAAAACCTAACAAAACAACAACAACAAAATAGGAGAGAGAGATCCATATGGCTTCATATGGGCCTGTAAATGAAGTCCGTAAAGTCTGTGGAGAGAGTTTTTATGGAAGACTTGAAAAACAGAAACCACAGTGAAGGCCTTTTCATCAGTCTTTAGAAATGCTGTATTATAAAAGGAAGGGTACATAAGAAAAATCTTACATGCTGCTTGCTGTTAACAAACAGTATTTCATTGCAAACTTTCCACACATTCCTATATTTGAAAAAGTCAGTGAAAGCTTGAATAGATAACCCTGGACCTCTTAAGCACATTTAGTTAGCTGTTTGCATGACTCTTTTCAAGCAAATACAGATGCTTGGGGAAGGCTGGGGAAAGGTGAGCCCTGCTGCTTTCAATAAAGAACTTTCACTTTGTGTTTCCTGCCTTTAACATAAAAAGAAAGTATTAAATTCATTAATTATCTTTTCAAGCATATTTTTATGTATTCTGCTGTGAGAAGATGCATTATGTAGAATATCCTTCGCCCTCTTCAGTTATTCAGCTTCTTATGACTGAATTTCTCTACCTTTAGTTTGAGTTTATTGTGAAGTCAGACAAGAGTTGGCTTCAGCTGCAGTTGTAGGTGATTAGTGCCTCGAAAATCGAGGCACAAGTTGAAAGTTCATGATCATTCCACACTTGCAGCTGTTGGTCACGGTGTTAGATTTATGGAGGGGTGCATGTAAGTATGGAAGAGATTTTTGTCTCTTGCCTGTTGTTTCTAATTTCCATTTTGGCTGTATTTACTGAAAGATTGTCAGATATGCTAAACTGAAGACCGCAGAGGTCCAGAATACAGCAATCTCTTTCAGCTACTGATTGGCTGAGTTATGAGTATGTGATCGAATGAGTGACTACAGTCCCTTTCTGATAGGTAAGAGGACAACAGCTTTAGCTAAAATGACTAATGTGAAGGAGGAGAAACTCTTCCCCCCGCCCTTGTATACATACTGATAATCCTATATAAATAGATAGCAGGCATTTTGAAAGGTTTGCACTTCTATCTTAAGGCTTGCAAAATCTCCCAAGCAGAAGTTGTATATTATACGAAAGTGGGGATGAGCAGTTCTGCTTGATTTTGCTCTGGTTTTATTTCTGCCAGTCTCATCTAAATTAGTTGGAAGAGAATGGGATTGATTCCATAAGACCATAGTAAAATTTAGGGATTTTCTTATGTTTGTTTCAATATCGTCTCCCCTATAGGTTCAGACCAGTTGAAGTGAAAAACGAAAAACCATTTTTAAGGATTAGTAAAAGTAGCTGATCTACTGCATATAATTCTGGGAAAGAAAAGCCATTAATCTGTAGTGTCTGTGCCATTTATATTATATTTACTTTCATAATTGTTGCAGTGCCAGAAGCAATCTGCTTTAAAATTTCTCCAAAGCAGAAAGAGTGTGTTCCTTTCTAGGTAATGCTGAAGACATGACTGATTCTCATGTAAGACTGCTGGGATGATTTGGTGACTCAGGTCAGGTTTAACCCTGACTGAGATGATGCTTTTCACTGATCATATCCTACTCTCTGGGTGAGTGATGCTGACGTGACTAGAATGATACTACTGATGCTAAATGGAAAGTCAGAGTTATTTCTTTCCTTTTAGCATCAAAGGTGAGATCAAAGTATATCACAGGAGGTAAGGATTCTTTTTTGAGTTAGGATCCTGTCTCTTTAATTAAAACCAAACCAAAGTCCTCTTTATTGTGTCTGGAAGAAAATAGTTGCTTCCTTTTTGTGGCTGTCTTTTGGAAAGACCAAAACATACTTGCCTGTCAGATTACTCAAGTTTATTAAACATCTGGTTTGTGTCTTATATAAAACTTTATTTCCCACTGAATGTATTCAAGCTTTTTGAAATATGCAGGGTTGGAAGATGTCATCTGCTCTGAGGGATTAACACTGGGTTTCTTAAGCAACAGGAGTCTCTTAATAGAAAGCAGGGTGAGGGTATAATCCTTAGTAAACACTGGTTGTAAACATTTCATTTCGGTTTGCTTTTGTCTCAGAAGAGAAAAGCTTCCTCATCTTTAGGTTATCTGAGAATAAAGACCGAGTGGTCATGGTCTACAACTACTTATTTTCTACTGGAGTCTGGATGTAGTACCTTAGCAGGGAATTTCTGTGTCTCAAGTCCCAAGATGTCAGAGGACTTCACAATCCTGCTGGGGCTCTGTTTCTTAAGCCTAATGTTCTGGGTGGGTGTTTTTGTTTGGCTGGTTTGGTTTGTTTGTGCAGCCATATAATGGTGGTTTATGTTCCCTTTGTGGGGAAAATGCCTTCCATGAAGTGTACTCCCCACCAGCTTCAGGCCAGTGTAAGTGTGCCAGAAAAAGCTTAATATTAGAAAGTCTCAATGTTTAGCAAAGCACACATAATCTCTGTTGTTATAAATTTGAACAAATGTTGTGTTACTCTACTAAATTTGAAAGTTCAGCCTAGGTTTCGTAAATGTTTAAATTATTTTCTGTAACATTTATGGGTTATGCTGGTTGATTTGTCCTGGATATTTACCTCTCTCCTTGATAGGCAATTATAACCAGTGAATAAAGCAATTTTATAAAAGGAGCATTAGACAGTAAGGCAATAAAGAAACATGAAATGGTGTTTTAGGCTTTCTTAGCCAGCTTCAACTTCGGTTCCGTATGAATTGTGGGGTTTTTCTAGTTTAAGAAATGAACAGCAGGTCAAATGTCAATTATTCATCAGTCTGACTTTTTCTTCTCATGCCTGAAATCATTTGGCCATCACTGTCAGACTGCTTTCAATGAATATCAAGCATTTAAATATTCACTAATTGTCACACCAACCTCGTTGGATCTTCTGAAATTACAAGGAGAAAAGTTCCCCCCATTCCAGTAACTCTGCAATACATGGGTTGTGTTTTTCTCAGCTGAAGTTTATTAGTGGATACCCAGTAAACTGTTTAGTTGACAGATGATTAGAATGTCCTTGTTGAAAGACAGGGAATTTCAGTGACTTGTGTTAGTAATTTATGTGCTTTTTGAAACAGAAGATAGAATAATCCCCAATCAAACTTCTGCCACCTGAGGCAGCGGGCCATTTAAATGGCTGATTTTTTTGTTACAATATTCTGTAGAACAAAAGTGGGAATATAATTTTAAATGTCAACAGACCCAGTCCATTTTCAGACTGGATTTGAAGATAAATGGGAAACGAATATAATTTTCCTGAGTGAATTAGCCTAACTTGTAATCGGGGAAGGCTTCTCAAACAATGCCTTTTCACCCCTCTCGGTTCAGCTGACTCACCGAGCCACCCACCAACGCGTGAACCAGCACAAAGCAGAGGACAGAAGTGGCACAGGGGAGTCGGTGAGCGTTTCCGAACGCTGCTGCCCTGACTGAAGGGGTCAGTGAAATCATGCTGTTAATTTTCATAAGCATGTCTGTGCCTGAGTTAGTTTGCACAGTGCTGCTGAGGCTCTGTGGGGGGAGCACAGGCTCCCTCTCCAGCTACAGTGTGTTCCCTTTGGCCACCCTGTTTGCAGATGGCAGCCGTCCAAGGAATGGTGGGCGATGTTTGCCATCTCTCCTCTTCAAAGTGTACGTGTGTGGGTGAGGAGGTAGCTAGTGGCAGAAGTGGAGGCTGGTGCCACTAGAACTACATTTTCCTGTTTCAGGGGCAATGGAAGGAATGTTCTGCCTCTGCTCGGAGGAAGGAGGGCAGATGAACCTGAATCTTCCCCTTCTGCTTCACCATTTTAGGGTGAAAACACAGTACCTTCAACAGGCCGTTCATCACACCTGTCTTGATCATGTATTTTAGGAAGAGATTAATTGCCCTCTGGAGGTGCTTGTATTTCCCTATAAGGGGAGCATAGGGAGATAGCTTAGACTTCATTTATCATCTAGGCACCTAACTTATTCCACATAAATTTGTTTCCTTTTAATTCCCAGCCATGCCAAAGTGATATGTGAGTCTTCCCTGTGCCCCACAGCTGGCTGGCAATGCTGTCTAGCTCAGATGTGCTGGGCTGGGTGAATTATACCTGCCGTAGTGCTGCCTTTCTCTGCCCTAAATTTAACAGAGAAGTCTCAAAATAAAGTGTGCTGTGGAGGAACAGCGTGTTGGGGCTGTGCTGCCGTGGTGCAGTAGTGCCGTGATTTATTTAAGTCCATTCTTTGTTGGCACAAGGGGGCCAAGCTTAAATTACTTCAGCTCTGTATGAAAACCAGTTGTCTTTGCATCTGGCCATGTGCTCTGGAGGGGCATAATAAATGAGCAGGATAAGCTTCTGGGAGAAGATAGCTGCCTTGCTCCTCCTCCTCCTGAATGAAATACGTGTGTGTTGTCCCTAGCTAAAGAAATGCAGCATAAGTGTGATGCTTTGCCAAGAGCACAGCCTCACATTAGAGAGGGTTTCAGAGCACAGACATAGTTCATAGTCCTACACTGATGAAAAGATCAGAAAAACTTGGGCTCATATGTAAAGCACTGTGGTTATATGGCCATGTCACACAGCGTGGTGTACGCCCATTCAGAGTGCTGTGAAGTTCAGTAACTTAAGTTGTAAGTAAAAGCACATCTCCCTATAACTTGTTCTCTCACCTGTTTGAGAGGCAAAGGGACCTTTATTGTGGAATCCTTGTGCAGTTGTTCTCCATGACTTTTAACATAATGGAAAGCTATCTGTGTAAACAAAGGCTTAAGTGCTACAGGATAAAAGAACAGCAAGATGTTATAAATTGTCCATTCTTTTCAGTTCATTCTCAGTTGAATATGGTCACGTGTTAACAATTTTTGCTCAGTGATACCACAACCTATTGAAAGCTTCTCTCCATAGTATTTGCCTGCTATGGATTCTTTGCTCTGCATCCAACCTTGCTTTGCCTTTTATCTTGGGATGTTATTTTTCTCTTTTTGCACTGGGATCCATCCCTATATGTTTGTCAGAGTCCATCACCTGTGCTTTTTCTTTCCTCAAACCTGAAGTTTACCACAAGCCTTCTCTTCCTCCTTGCTGCTGCAGGACACCAGGAGTGTTCAGGCAGTGGAGCCACAGCCTTAGCAGCTACTGGGTCTGCCAGTCCCACCCACTTTTCTGTGCTGGCAAGGATGCTTGTCTGACTCTGGGGTAAGACAGCCTGGGAGGGCAACAATCCATAAAGCTTTGTTTTTCACCAGTTTAGCTGCAACCGTGATCTTCCTACAAAATCAGATGGGTGCAGCAGCGGGGAGGGAGAGGACAGGATGTTAGGTAAAGCTGCTGTGGAAGTATACCACTGCAGAGGTGGGAGAGAGAATAAATATTAGCAACTCCTCCAGCCCTTGAAATGCTTAAGGGTATGACTTTATATCAGTTTGTACTGTAGCACTTCCTTGATTTTCTTATTGGTGGTACTTGTTCCTTCCTTGCTTAGCAAGAAAACATGCCACAAATTGCTTATCCTCTTTGTCCTCTCTGCCGCTCCCCAGCTCCTTTGCAACTGCCAGTTTAATTCCTTGCTATTGGTATCCAAACAGGAGGGAGCATTGAAGAAAGATGCAGGAGTCCTGGGTGTATCTCCTAGTTCTTCAACCAACTTCATTCTGCTGATGATCTCCTTCCTCAGCACAGTATCAGGTCTCTGTCTTACAAGTCACATGTTGCGCTGCATAGGGGAGGAAGTACTCATCACTTCCAAAGGCAGTATCTGCACCGCAGAACTAGGGAATGGCAGAGTCAGATTCTCATCCATACTCAAATTCTAAGTGGGATCATCTATCTAAATTTTACCTGCGATAATTGGTTGTTTTACAGTGAAATTTGACCAGCTTAAAATAAACTAAAAATCCTACAGCTAGGATGAAGACGTATGTCTTTGTATAATGTTGGTACAGTCTAAAGGGGCTCCACCAGTTCCCAAGTTTAAAAGCCTTCAGAGAGACTCAGTAATAGGCTGCCTACCTGAAACTTGTCTCCACTTCTCCAACAAGGTGCCTTGACAAGGCTGCAATTACAATACACACGCACAATTAAACGCTGCATTTTGCATGCCAGTGCATAAATCACATAAAATGCGTAGCTGAAAATGTCTCTCAAAGCCTTTACAAGTATTTAAATAAGGCTAGTGTGTTAAAATAATTCTTGGAAAAATGTCAATTTTTGAATTAAAAGTGATGGATGAGGCACACATCAAGTACCTGATAACTTGGGGAATACAAACAACAATAGCAGAAGTAGATTGCAGTATGTCCTTTTCTTATCCCCATCCCCAAAAAAGAGGCTTTGATTGATAGAAATTGCACAGACATAACACCGCCAGAATGTAAATAGCAATGGTGAATTACGACTTTGTGCCAATTTGCTTTTTGATGGCCTGTTGGCAGATGCAAATATTCATGCAGCACACAGCAGCAGGCAGCTTTTCTCCTCATTTCTTTCACTGTTGTGTTCTCACCTGGTTTTCCGATTGAGCTTGGAGTACTTTTTTTTTTTTTTTTTCCCCTCTTCAGTTTGCCTTGCTTTTACAGTTCTGGTCCTGTTCTCATGCCATAGTGTCTTCATATGGTTCTTACTGATTTTATTTGTAATAATCTCCGTTTAATAGATAGCAGACAGTATTTGTCTGTAGATGTTGCTTAGTATTCAGAGGCTAGTTCTTTGTGCATGAAAGGGGACAGTTTTTGCTCTTAAATGAATCTTTGAATTTCATTGCTTCATTACCTGGTGCAGATGCTCTCTTTTATTCTCTTCTATCATCTCACCCCCGTCTCACTTCTCAGTTTTGTCCTTTCTTAGAAAACATCCATCTTTGTATCCTCTCTATGGTCAAGTTGTGTGGCTCCTCATGATAAATGGAGCTCTTTTTCTGGTCTTTCACAAGGAGTGCGTTTGGGCAGAACAGTTGATACTGGATCTGGAGTAACTGTAAATTAGGGGAACCCCTTCCCTTTCTGATTGCTGGCAGGGATAAACTAGATCCTCAACCACTGTGCGTTGTCTTTGGTTGACTGGGGTTGTTGGATTATGTGATGTGATCTAGGGGTCTCCTCTCAGAGCATTGCCTACTGAAATTAATCTTGGATAGCACGTTTTTGGTGAACAGAATTGAAATAGAGATTTAGCAGAATTAAGTTAATTAATGTAAACTGATGTGGAAGAGAATGCTTTGTCCAGCCTTATATAAAAAGATGTCTTACATGAATGACAAAAGGACCTTATCAAGTAGTTTCTAGTGCTGGATTTACACAGATTAATGCTGCAACTAGAAATAAATGTAGTCCAGTGTCTTATGCTCTTAGATGTTCCAGAATCATTCAGAAACACCTCTGCACTGAAGGACTAACACTGAGGGCTGGCAAAAGAAAATGCATTTTCATGAAAGCACTCGAGTACTCACTCAATGTGATATAGATTAGAATGTACCTCTGAAGGTAGTCTGGTCTGACTCTGCTCAGAGTGGGGACAGCAATGAGCAAATTGCTCCAGGTCTGTAAGAAACACTAAGGATTCAGGACTACTGTGTTTTAGGATCTCTTTTCTTTGTGAGCCTTAGTTGAAGTTCAGAGTTACCCATTGAAGATCTGTCACTTTTAAGCCTGTGACTGGCAACTCTGAGGTAGAAAGCTTCAGGTATCTATGTGGCAAATAGGCATTTGCAGTCATATCTGTGGGCTTGTAAAAGAAATTGAGACAGTAGTCATCTTATAAATGAGAGCTACATTATGAGCTTGCTTATGTTCTAGAGTCCATCAAACCCTTCAGATTTTTAGTTTTTTACTTCATGTCAAAGTCTAACTTTGGGTATGTGTGCTTTGAAAGACTATGGAAGATTCTAAAAATAAAATCCAAGTGGAAAGCAGATGCTTCAAATGGCTGATGGTGTCACAACACGTTCAAGTCTGTGATTTTGGCAATCTTGGGAAGAGCACGGTAGAAATATCAAGCTGCAGGAGAGCAGGTTTTGTGTACAGGGAGACTTTCATAACTGCAGTTGCTTTAAAAAAGTTAACACCCCTCCACTCACCCCCCCAGAAAAGTCTATTGAAAACCTTCTGGATCACACCAGCTGTGGAAGACCTAAATTGTTAGACTTTTTTTTTTTTCTGTCAAGTGAAACTGTATTGCTCTTTTTAGAGAAATTGAATTAGGAGCATGTAATCTTATTGCTTCTGTAACGTAAGCTGAGTCTAACCATTGCCATTTCTTTTTGTGTCTGTTCCTTGAAACAAATAACTTGGAACAGGTATATGCCTTTCAGTGGAAAGGTCACGCCTGCAGAGCATTTTGGATCTCTGCTGCACAGATCACAGATGCACAACTAGCCAGAAGTGACAAAAGGTTACTGCGGAAACAGCTCAGCATTTTCATGGGCTTGAGGGAACCAATCTGTGAGGCTCAGTTAACACGGTTGTTGCTACTTGCACTGAAATGACTGATTTCCCATATAGGTAGAGCTGTGAAGTAAATCAGTTGTATGTGTTCTGAATTTGGTGTTGGTATGGTTTTTTTATCCACCTTGAGTTTCTTCTATTTAGGATAATGTGGGGAAAGAAAAAAAGGAGAACTCAAGTCCTCAGCCTATGTGGTGGCATTTTACTGAGAGTAAGACTGAAAGTTAACTCCTTCAGCACTCTCAGAATTAATTCACTAGCCACTTAAATATTTACTTGAAAATGGAACTCCTTCACCTGACAAGAAAACAGCATGAAAGGATTAAATAATGGAAATAACAAACACAAGCTGATGTTCTTGAATCTGCTAAACTTAGGTTTTAGCATTTAAATTTTCCATTTCACATAAGCAAGATGTTTTAAGATGAGATGCTCATTTAACAGGAGACGCCTGGCTAATTTAACTGTGAATTATGATAATTCCTGAAGATAAATAACTTGTCCTCCTCTCCTGCACACATTTTAGCACTACTCACAGGTAATTCATTTGGCCTTCTTAGCCATCAGAACCTCACATTGATATTTCCCAGGTGAACAGATGTTGCCCATTACTGCTGTTTTCATCTGGAGGCATTTGAAGGCCTTGAAAGACTTTCTAGTGGTGGTGCAAATTCCTTTGAAAAGGTCATACATGTGGAAGGTGATACCATATCAATGAACTTACTTCTTGTAGAAATGGTCTGTGGATTCCTGGGAGCTTGTTGCTGTGAGCTGAAAACCACTGTGCTAGGGCATGAAGTGCTTGGGTAGGTGTGTAATCCTGTTACCTCAGCATGCAGGCTGTTTTTCACTCTTCTTCGTCTGCCGCAGTTGTACATGGCATGCTGGCCTTGAAGAGCAAATGTAACAAGAAGTAGAGCCTGGTTCTGTGAAGTGTACACCTTTGCTTTGCTTTCAGGCTTCATTCCAGGAGGGGGTTTCTTTTGCATTCCTATACTGGTAACTAAGAGGACCAGAGTGAGCTGGAGCACTAGGTCCATGATTTACCACACTCCTTAGTTTTTAGTTGGGTCTCTGGTTACATTTTAGGCTGTTCCAATGAGAGGTCTCTGTGATAATTTTAATTTTGAGTGAGGACTTATTCTGACCTGCAAGTCAGTGCATACATTTCTAGTCTTTGGAGCTGGGGTGGTCCCTCGTCCTCCTTTATTTACAGCTATAAGGATAGCCCTGGGGTACAGCTGTAGATGTGGCAACTCTTCTTGCATGCCAGATAGTAAGCTTGTTGGGTTATTTTCCTTCTTATGTTGGCTTCTGTGTACCCTAACCCTCTCTGGTAAAATCATGTAATGGAAACATAAATGCCCTACTGAGTAAGGCTGGTGGTCCTTCTGGTTTAACATTGTTTTTCACACTGGCACGTGAACTGGCCCCTCTGCCTTTTTCTTGTTATTGCCCAAATCCCTTTTGAACCTGATGATGCCTCCTACCCCTACAATTTTCTGTTGCAGAAAGTTCCCCTAATCTCTGCTTTGCAAGGTTTGAGCTATTTAAACTGCATCACAAAAATGGGCTAACTTTTATTATTGGGGATGATTACATTGTGAAAACTAATCTCTTTGGTCATTGACAGATTAACAAAGTGGTAGGTGAAGAAGATGGGTCTCTTTGGGAGAGGGCAAATCTACGTTGGTGACAGATCAAATGCAGGCAAGTGATGGACAAAGGGTAAGATAGGTGGGAAAATGGGGCATCTGAAGTTGCAGATGTATAAGAAAGCACATTAACAGAAAGGGGAGAAAGTTGTTCTGGACTTGTATAAATTTCTAACTTTCATGATTTTTGTTTGTTTTGTTTTGGGTTTTTTTTTTTTTTTAATTGTACTTGCAACTCTAGTGGTCTGATGCATTCAAGTCTTAAACATCACAGCATGACACAGGCATGTGAAGGAAGAGCACTCGAAAATGGCAGTGACTGCACAGCGCAGTCGGTGTCAGAATTGGAAGCAGAATCCCTCATTTGCTCTGCTCTTTAATTGCCTTCTATCAGATACTCTACACACAGCAGAGAGTTAATGATGTAGCTCTTAAAAATTACTGCAAATTGCAAGTCTGTTGCATTAATATGATTAATTTGAACTAGAAGCTGTATTGAAGATATTGCTAATGCACAGTAGGGTGTAGAGCTGTAAGGTTGTATGTGCAGCCATAGCATAACTGCCTGGTCCTTTCCCTCTCTGTTCTGTAATGGCAGAAAGGGACTGACCTGTTAATTTTGGTTTTGGCAATATCAATGTAGATGGCAGGAGACCAATTTTTTAAATAATACAATGAATCCAAATTACAATGATGTTCTAGAGAAAACAAGACCTTCAATAAAAATACCCAAAATAACCCAATCAGTACAGGCTGTTACAGATATCCCTAAACAGTGGGCACTTGTCTTCCAAAGCAAAACCTAGGACCTAGGTAAACTTAACAGTAAGGTGGAGCAAATCAGCTTACACCAGGTCCATATTTTCAAACATTGGAAGCTGCAGCAGTTTAAAAAGCCAGGGTTTTGAAAACACAAGTGATAGAGGAAAAAAATGTTTTGGGTTTGTTTGGTTGTCTGAGAGGCAGTTTAACTCATGTTTTGAATTCTCAAATGTAGAAGGATTGGGAGAATTTCAATGCCCTCCAGGAACTGCCCAACCCAAATGCTTAAGGGTGTTCAGCTCCTACTTGGCTTCATATCTGCTCCTTGCCTCTCTCTGCTGCCCCTGTCTTCACTCCAGAGCAGGAGCCCTGTGGCTTTCCTTGTGCCTTTTGCCCATTCCAGGGCTCAGCTTCTCTTTTTCTAGGCTCCTGCCCCTGTTTCAGCCTGTTGCCAGTGCTGAGGGAAGAGCTACCATAGGATGCCAAGTATTGCTTGCTGTGTGAGTGCTGAGCCTTGGGGAGGATGAGGGAGGATGGTGTAGTCTGGCTCCAGTAGGACAGGCTATCTTCTCCAGAAGGACAGGGAGGTAAGCCAAGAACTGTTGGAAGAAGTTTTCCAGCACCCAGCTAAAACAACCAACAAGGCAATTCCAAATTACCGGAAGGGTAGGCTTCCTGCTGCCGTGGCAACAGGAGGTCCTGTACTGACTGAATTTATGATTCATGGAGAAAATAAGGTATGAACTGGCAAGGCTAGTCCTGATTATTCTTCCACACTTTCATTTTCAATTTCTCAGTGATGCAGTGTTTGAGATAGAGGCACTGAAAGGGAATGTTCATGTTAAAAACAAAATTGGAAATGTTTGGTTTTCTTGCTTTCTTTTTGGAGAGCGGAAACATTTTCATACTTGGTACAAGAAAGCTTTCATTGAGCCAAGCTTGAGCTGAGTATGATAAGTCAGTTAAACTTGTAAGTAGCTTGAAAGTTTTTTCAAGTTTGCATGAACTTCTGTCCAGTGAGCCTTTGTCCTGGAGACAAAATGTTTAGCTTGAAGATTAAGATGAGTTAGGTGACGTTTGATCATCTAAAGAATGAAGGCTGTGTTAGTACCCTCATTCCTGTTCCTTTGCATATGGTTCTTTCATCCATTCAGTCTGTGCTAGTCAAGGAGGAGGACTGTTTGAAGAAGGCACTATAGAGCACTCTGTCTCTCATCCAGCAACGGCTGAATACTTTATGGAAGTATATTAAGTCCTTGACAGGAGAAGGTAGCCAGCTGGCTGCTGCAGCAGGATGTTCTTGTTCTCCCTCACAGCTGAAAAGGAGGAGCTGGCTGAGTGCCTGCTGAGCTTGCTGGGAAGAGGGAAGGCACAGGCTCTTGCAGTATTTTAACTAGGTGGGCCGTTAACCAGAAGAATAAAGTAAAAAGCACACATTTCACGTCTGCCCAGGCCACCAACTGGAAAGCGGTAAAGGACTGACATTAATATGAGTAATTACCACCCAAGAGCCTCCATGCTTTCGGGAATCTTAAGAATCTGCTTACTTAAAGTTTTCAAACAAGCAAAGTAACTACACCAGTATGTGCTGCTTGAAGCAGCATGCAGAGTGGTGGTATCTCGCTGGTTAAAAGAGTGATGTCACAGTTCTACAAAACCTAGAGATAACAGATTATCTGACTGTCCTTTCTTGTCCTAATGAGTACAGTTCAAGTCAAGAGATCACTGTGGGTTACCAAGAAAGGTAATTGCAAAGAAAGGAATTCACATTCTATGTGGCAAGTTCAGAAAAGAGAGAGAACTGGAACGTTGCTCACCATTTCATTAAGCCAAGTTTTGAAACAGCATGAAACACTATCCAGTCATCATCCATTTCCCAAAAGCAAGCAGGTGCAAACAGCTTTAAGGCACAACCAAGTAACATGGAAATAGATATATATTTTAGGTGTAGATGGCCAGATGTGCTGAGATAGAAGTATTTGAAACAAACCAAGCCTCAGGTCATTAATTTAGAGCCTGTTTTTCCCTATACTTTTTCTCGAATGATCTCTCCCAGGAAACATTGTGTGGATGCTGCTTCTCATTTAAACACTGAAGTTGGTCCATGAGTTGTTTTCAGTAATGTAATGAAGGAATGCTGCTTATGTAGGATTATGTAGACTCAAAGGACAAACCAGATCTGGATTCTGTGTTTCTAGATGCAGTTCAGTGACCTCCACTTTGTTTTGGAACAGACCTTCTCCCAGGTTTTTCTTGAGTACTGAAGATAAAGATGACCTTAACAACAAGTGCAGAGGCCTATATGGATTTTTGGTGATGGAGCTTTGAGTACTTGAAAGGTATTTGAAACAAAAGTGTCACAGAGGTTAAACAGTTACAAATACGCATTCAGATAATATAGTTCTCTGAATACACAGTCATACTAAGCCTCCATGTCCAAGACCCAGGTCACTATTTTTGAAGATGACTAAAAATCCATGTAGTCTGGACTGACCTTTCAAGAGGCAGAAAATATTGCTCTGAAGTGCTTTCCCCTAATTTTCTTTTGTTTGACCTCTTAGGTAGAGTTGGGGAAAAAAACTTGAATACTGGTATCAGTTTACTCTCCCTTCCCAACCGGGCAAAATTAAAATAAACTCTGATACTTTTGTGCCAATTCAGTGATTCAGATGTGTTAATTAAAAAAAAAAACAAACCCAACAACTTTTAACCCCTAAATTAACTGGTTACAGCTCTGGTTTAAGATTACTGGTTGTTATAATAGGCACTGGGTTTAGTGTGTAGTTGCTGGTCACCCACAAAATTAAATCTGGCACCGTTTGATGCAAATAACCAATCTGCCTCAAAATAGCAGAACCTCACAGAGGTGGGTGAGCTGTGTTATCCATCCCTCTGAAGTCTGGTTTTCCTTAACTTTCATTAGCAGCAAGCACCAGTCACGCTGGAAGCAATTAAAAACGTGGGGATCCTTTGTATATAATATAGATGTAGCTACTAATTGAGACGTTGAAAGTAACTTTGACTCTTGATCAAGCATACTGTGTAGTCTTTGCTTGTAGATTTATTTTGCAGTTTGCAGACCCACTTCAGCCACCAGTAGAGTGCCGTGGGCAAAGATTGAAAGGAAGGTTGGGAATTTCTTGTGCTTTTTCAGTTGTTCAAAGAGGAGGGAATGGATACAGCTCAGGTTTCTCTTAGCAAGTTGAAAGAATTTCAGCCCTTGTTTTTTAGACTTGCAACTGCTTGAAGCTTCAAAGCTGTATATGTGTGAAAGAGGACAAAATTGAGAAGGAGTGGTACATAATGGTGCTAATCTTACACTAACGTAAACGTAAAGGTTGAAACCCCAGCTGTAAGAAAATGTGAAGTAGCAGAGAGGATATTCAAAATGCATGCTTTCAGTGCTCTCAGAAACAGGTAATGCATCGTGAAGACCTCGGTGTCATGTTCAGCAGGATATGGAATGTATATTCAGTTTTTTAAAACTATGCAGCTATTTTTCAGTTATAATTCAAGAAAACTAGTATATTTTTAGTTACAAAATTTGACCAGCAATTTTGTTACTGAGCAATCTGTATGTAAACTACAATAAGGAGAACATTTTAAAAAACTCATCATACATGGAAGGATCAGATGTAAAGAGAGAGGTTAACTTAAAAAAATTACCTCTAGTGTCATCTGGAGGAAGAAAACAAGAAGCTTTAGTTGTTTATTTTTACTTCTGATCCAAGTGCTGAGAGCACTTAAATGTCTTTCTCTCCTGTTTTTTACTCTGTGTGTTGTCAGACTTCTAATGTCTCCAGCTGAAAGAGGAAATTGAGCTGGAATCCCAGTTCCGTCTGTTCTTTTGTACAGTGGCACTTTCTCACAACAGGGCAGCTGCTCGAAGCGGAGCAGGAATGTGTTGCCAGTTTGTCTCAAACTCTTGCTAACCACATGGAAAAAGCTCAAGATCAGAGAGAAGTATCTTGCTTGTTTCTGAGGGGGAGGTAGCTCTGCTATAGACTTCTGCAATGAATCTAGCTGCATATGTTGCATTAAAAGAATACAGTTAATAGGCAAAATAAACCTGATGATTATTAAAATGTCTCATTTCTCTCCTACAGTTAAGTAATGTGTTTCAAATTGCAGATCACTGAGCAGAAGTGGGTAGATTTTATATCAGTCAAACAGTGTTTTATTAACACATTATTTAAAGAGAAATTGAGGGAGTATGTCCATATTACATATGATACTCCAGCATCACAGACTAGCTGAGGTTGGAAGAGACTTGGTCCAACCCCGCTGCTCAAGCAGGGTCACCCAGAACCAGTTGCCCAGGACTGTGTCCAGACAGCTTTGAAAATCTCTAAGGATGGAGACTCCACAACCTCTCTGGGCAACCTGTACCAGTGCTTGGTCACCCTCACAATTCCTAGATGATTGGCTGTACTGACAATCTCTCTGCAGGGCCCCATGTATATACACTTGTCAATTTGGGGCATCAAGTGTAGTGTTGGCAAGGAAATCTCACTGAATGCATTAGGTTATTTTTATTATTTAGCTGGTGAATTCTCAGCAGTGGGTAATCCAATCCTCCTATATTCCAGGAGTTAAGGAAGGGATGAAACTGCATTTGAACTCTTGCCACCCGTGGCACATGAAGATACAAGATCTTTTATCAGGAAGGCTTCAAAGGCATCTATCATCAACTGTATAGAAAACTTTGACACGAGCCAGATCCTAGGTGAAACTAGGGGGACTGGATGCCATGCACGTGTTTTGAAACAAAACAGAATTACCCTCAGAAATCTTTACAGACTTGCATGTCTTAGGAGATGCCTTTGGTTTTTGCTTTTGAGTGATAATTTTGTTACAGGACTTGATGTAAGTCACTGGAGAAATTAATGTTAGATATTTGCAATTTTAAACTGCTTGGAAGAAAGTCTGATGATTCAAGTAGCACAGCTTTCAGTGTTTCTGCTATTATAAAAGCTAAGCTTTACAAAATGTATTCTAACATATGTGTGTTACCATTGGAAAATATTATTTGTTGAAATGGCCCTCAGAGACAAGGAGCAGAACAGAGCTGGTAGATCTTTTCAGGACTTTCCATAAAGCACAAGAGACATTGATCCCTGGGTATAAGAAATTGGGCAAAGAAGGCAAGAGACTGCCATGGCTGAGTTGAGACTAGCTGATCAAACTAAAGGTCAGGAAGGAACTGCAAAGGTGGAAGCAGCAACAGCTATCCTGGGAGGAGTACAGACACACTGCCTGGTGGTGTAGGGATGGGGTCAGGAGGGCCAAGGCATGACTGGAGCTGAACTTGGCAAGGGATGCAAAAAATATCAGGAAGGGCTTCGAAATGTATGTCAGCCAGAAAAAGGAAGGTCAAAGAAAGCATACCCCTCTTTGCTGAGCAACACTGGTAAGCTGGTAATGACAGATAATGAAGAGTGAGCTTCTCAAGATCTTTTTTGCCTCAGTCTTCACTGGCAGCCTCTCTTTCCACACCTCCTGAATTGATGGACTGTGAGATGGGAACCAAGGGGACAAAGTCCCTCCCATTTTAAGAGAAGACCAGGTTCATGACCACCTGAGGAACCTGAATGTCTCAGGAACAGAAGTCCATGGGACCTGATGAGATGCTGCCCAGGGTCTTGAGGGAATTAGCTGATGTAGTTGCCAAGCATCTCTCTAATATTTGAAAAGTCCTAGCAGTCAGATGAAGTCCCTGGTGACTGGAAAAAAGGAAAACATTGCATCAGTGGACAAGGGAAGAGCTATGGATGTAGTCTGTCTGGACTTCAGTAAAGCCTTTGACTTGGTCCCCTGCAACATCCTTCTCTCTAAATTGAAGAGAATATGGATTTGATGTGTGAACTGTTTGATGGATAAAGAATTAGTTGGATGGTCACATCCAGAGCATAGTTGTCAATAGCTCAATGTCCAGGTGGGGGTTGGTGACAAGTGGTGTCCCTCAGGGGTCTGTAATGAGATCAGTGCTGTTTATATTCATCAATGACACGGACAATGGGATCAAGTGCACCCTTGACAGGTTTGCAGATGACGCTCCCAAGGAATGGGATGCCATCCAGAGGGACCTGGACAGTTTTGAGAAGTGGGCTCATGTGAACTTCATGAGGTTCAATGAGGCCAAGTGGAAGGTCCTGATCTTGGGTGGGGGCAATTCTTGGTATCAGTACAGGCTGGGAGATGACAGGATTAAGAGCAGTCCCACAGAGAAGGACATAAGGTTACTGATGGATGAAAAGCTGGACACGAGCAGACCATGTGCTCACAGCCCAAAAGGCCACTTTTATCTTGGGCTGAATCAAAGGGAATGTGGCCAGTAGGTCAAGGGAGGTGATTCTCCCCCTCTACTCCACTCTTATGAGACCCCATATGGAGTGTTATGTCCAACTCTGGGAGTCCTCAGCACAAGAAGGACCTGAACTTGCTTGAGCAGGTCCAGAGAGGGCTACAAAAATGGTCAGAGAGCTGGAACATCTCTCTTATGAGGATGGGATGAGAGAGTTGGGGTTGTTCAGCCTGGGGGAAGAGGAGGCTTCAGGGAGACCTTATAGCAGCCTTCCAGTACTTAAGGGGGCCTATAAGTAAGATGGGGACAGTTGTTTTAGCAGGGCCTGTTGTGACAGGACAAGGGGTGATGGTTTTTAACTAAAAGAGGGTAGATTCAGACTAGATACAAGGAAGAATTTTTTTCCAGCGAGGGTGGTGAAACACTGGCACGGGTTGCCCAGAGAGGTGGCAGAAGCCCCATCCCTGGAAACATTCAAGGTCAGGTTGGTTGGGGCTCTGAGCAACCTGATCTAGTTGCAGATGGTCCCTGCTCACTGCAGGGGGGGTGGACTAGATGACCTTGAAGGGTCCCTTCCAATCCATAGCATTCTATGATTCTGTGATTGACGTTCTGGAGTTAATCAATAATACATATCACGTAACCTCTGGAATAGAGTCACAGTATCATAGACTACACTGACTTGGGCTGTTAAACACAGTAGCTGCAGACAGGGATAGAAAGTTCCTGCTTAATCTTCAGGTTTGTTATCTATGCAGAGAAGAGAGAATCATTCTCTCTCTGCTTCTGTTTATCCTTTGCAAAAGAAGAGAGATGAAAGAATGTGATTTGAGGGGTGACACGAGAGCTTTTTACCAGAACTGTGCAAAAGTGCTTTCCTGGGACTGACTGCAGTAATCACAATATAACCATTTCCTCGAATATGAGAAGCTGTGGACATTTTAGCAGAGTTCCTTGCCAAAGATTAAGCATTTACATTCATTTCTAACAGTTAAAGATCTGGAAGCTCTACTATAGTCTCGTGGGACGAGGCTTCTATAAGCTGCAAAACCATCTGATAAATAGATATTTAGGCTTGGTTAGAACTTTGTCCCCTACAGCCATATTAAGCTTGGGTTTATCTCACGTGCCATTTGTTTGGGATGTTGTTATTCAATAAACTGTCTCTCATTAATCATGTAATTTACTCAGACCTACTCTGTTTAATGTGAGTTTATCCATCCCCCCCAGCTGGCAAGATCACAGTGCGGGGGGGGTGGGGGTCTAAGTGCCTTTTCCCTGCAGAAATTATTTTCCAAGTGTACAGTTTAGCCCATGTCCAAGATTTTTTTTTTGCAAATATTTTAAATAATGGTTTTAGTAACCCAGGAATGCTGGGTTACTAACTTCATTGATTATTTTTGTCACATTAACCTTGAACTACTAAACCAGGCAATAGTTGCTGTTTTGAACATGAGCAGAACTGTAGCTGGCATCAGCAGCTCTTGTGCTATTTTGCATTCTCTGTAGTAAGGCTCTTCTGTTTCTCTATGGTGGTTTGACCTTGGCTGGATGCAGGTGCCCACCAAGCTGCTCTATCACTCCCCCTCAGCTGGCCCAGGGGGAAGAAAATAAGATGAAACTTGTGGGCTAAAACAAAAGCAGTTTAATGAAGAAGTAAAGCAAGGCTGTATGCAGAAGCAAAAGGATACAAAGATTTATTCCTTACTTCCCATCAGCAGGTGATGTCTGTTCCTTTTAAGGAAGCAGGGCTCCAAATGCATAGTGGTTGCTCTGGAGGACAAGATGATCCTCCCATCTCCCCCCCCCCCCCCCCCCACCCCCCCCCCTTCCCCGCCTTTCTTCTTTCTTTCACCA
>JANIJG010017993.1:58445-113781 GCA_024611175.1 Megaceryle torquata
AGCAGCAGCCACAACACGGGTGTGTTACCAGCACCTTTCCAGCTCTCAGTGCAAAGCACAGCACTGGGAGGGCTGCTGTGGGGAGAATTAACTCCAGCTCAGTCAGACCCAATACATTCCCTTTGGTACCTGCTGGCATTTACAGACTTTTAATTCCTGAATGGCAGGTGCACTGTGAACGTCAAAAATATGCATGTGAAAACTTCAGAAATGGAGATCATACTTAAATGCTGTACAAGGGAAGAGAACACAAAATGCAAAGCCAAGATAAATTACTATAATATTATACTATATTATATTATATTATACTATTATAGTATTTAGCAGCTGTTGTCCACTTCTGTCAGGCAAATTGGCCAAAGTGTTTATAAAGCACGTTGTATCCTGCTGCCTGAATAACTTCCTGTTAAAAGTGCTAAGGCTCAAATATCATTCTTTTGAGATACCTGTAGATCAGGGGTTCTATAAAATACTCCTACTGCTTCTGTTGTTTTTAAAAGTGCCCCAAAATATTTACGCTCTCAGTACTGAGCTATATACTTGATATTAAAGGGGCAGGAAAGTCTTTTTCCTTACTGTTTATCCACTGACCATTTTCTGCAACCTGGAAAAATCTGAATGTTTTTGAAGCATCTCTGTCTGGAAATATGCCACTGATTTAGCTCCATATGAGACAAAGTTTATTTTGTTCTAAGCAAGAGAAAAATACAGCCGTAAACAGGAATCTTTAGCTTTATCATTCTTGTTCCAGTGCCTGCCAAACCATCGGTTTCCCACCACAGTTCTGGTTTTTGAATATCCATCAGTTACAATTTCATGAATTCTCACTGCTGGCAGTAACACACATGTTTTCATTTACTGCATTATGGGTATTCTCTAGACAGCCAGTCTGTTGAAAAGAAATTAATCCCAGCAGTGAACTAAGATACTGAATTCTCAGCAGTTTGTGAATTCATGTTTTTACATTGAGGCTATTTATATCTGGATTGAATTAATTTGAATATGTAACCAGGTGGTTGTGGTTACGTCTTTTATTATCCATTGGATGTGAAAAACCAGCAGAATGCAACTGCAGGATGGGAAAACTCAGTAAATGCAGTTGGGAAATAACAGCATTGTATGATTGAATTTGTAGTTTGTATTTCTCTCATTTCAGTCCATGATTTAAGGCGTGACCAGGATCAGGGACAATATATTGTAACTAGAGTCTCCTAGGTAAGACATGCTATATACAATTTTTAGGTCTGACTCATTTTAAAATTTCACTGAAGATGAAAATCTAATAACATGTTGCTATTTTATCCTGTGGTCCCCATGTCACCAACAGGAAAAAGTTACAAAATACCCAGATGACATCTTAGACAACCTGTTTGGAAGCAGAGTGGAGACTTTACTGATAACTTGCAAAGCCCGTTACTAAGCTGCAAAGTCATGCTCAGCAGGGTTGTGCTTTTTATGTCTGTCTTCTCCAATGAATATTCAAAATTGTTGGCTCAAGAAAGAAATGAGTTTAGTCCTGAACTATATTTTACATGGAGCAAATAAATTAAAAAGCTTTTAAGTTTGCTTCTGTTAGATATTAAGCACTTTACACAATCATTTTCTTCAAACTGGGTTGCTTCTTTTAAGAGGAAGCTTGCTTAAAGTGCAACTGTCTGTAATTATCTCCTCTGTTTCACTAAGAGGAAGGTTAAAGGGAAGTGAAAAATGTAAGGGACATTTATCTCAATCCTTTATTTGGTTTTGGGCAGTTTGAGAGGATTTCATAGGAAAAACTGGAGAAAGCGACAAACTTGGAAGATTTTAAAGCCACATATAAACTCCGGCATCAAATTCATTAGGATTCTGTTAAGCCCTGAGCTAGGCATCCCCATGATGTTAGGCATAGCTGTAATAGTCATTCCTGCTGCAGCTAAAGAGCAACTGCACAGAGTGGGTCAGAGTGACTCCTCAAATCTCTGCTTGTCTCTGCCGAAAGAAGCACCTGTTCTACAGGATGCCATTGGTGATACACTTTCTAACCCTGAGCAGTTTCTGATCTTTGGACAAGAGAGATTTAGGATGATAGAGACACTGGGATTTTTATTTTTTTTTTCCCCAGAGGTTGCATTGAAGCTAGTCTTGCTTCCCCCTCAAAGACTCATCCTGGGAATTCACTGATGATGATGTATTACTTTTAGTAGTAGTCTTTAAACACAGCCTGCCTTTTTCAAGATGACAACATGCCTGGAATCAAAAGTTTCTGAAGTGTTGGTAAATGATTGCACAGTTTGTTTGCAAAGAATTATGCAGGCAGCGAATTTGAATACGTACAGATAGTTCAGCATTTTTAATAATAAGAGTATGCATAGCTAGAGGATTAGAAAATATCTGGTTTAGAGAGTATGCTGTTGGTTCCTTTTTTGCTATATTGATTTTACAAATTCTTTTTATCTAGTGACTAATATATGCATGAATGGTATTTTTGTAATCCCTTGTGTCTGAGGGGCAGCATCTCTGCTCAGATGTGTTTCCTAGATCAGTCTCAATCAGAATATTCTCTTCTATCTTGAGTCAATATATAAAGAAGAGGAAAACTCAGGCAGTTTTATTTTGTAAGTGGTAAAGAGAGATGAAGCTATATGGTTGTTTTGATGTGGAAACTCTAGGATGACTTTTTTCCTGCTATGTGTGTACAAGATACATGTTGATAAAGTGGTACAACTGATTTTGAGAATACCCATCTGACTCACTGTAATCTCACAGAAAAATTCTGACATATATTTAGTTTAGAGAACTTTGTAGTGTGTTCTGTCTTTCCTTCTGCAAATTGCCGTATTTGAATTCAATCAGTATCTTTGTTACTCACTGACCTACTCCTGTGTCTGTCTGTCTTGAATTCAGTAATTTTCACAGGGGCAGTTTGGCAATGGTGGTGATTTATTATGCCACAGCAAATAACATGAAACAGAGGAAGTACTTTGGAAGAAACTTCCTTATTAAGAATAACTGGTATTTCCATAGTGAATACCTCTCTATGTATTGTGGCAATGGAGAGAAATACATCTGTCAGAGAAGTAATTCGTTTTGAGGTTTATTTGTACTTCAAGGAGCAACCAAACCCCAGTGACTCACGCTTGTGCTGATGGCTGCTTGAGTCTTCTCTCCCAAGGAGAAGCTCCCTGCCCTGGCTGAGGCTTGGTTCTTCTTGGTGCGGAGCACAGGTGCAGAAGGTAGCTGCCAGGAAGGATATGGCCACAAAAAATATGAAATCAAGAGGCACACACCTTGGGTCAGCATCCCTCAGGCCTCCACCATGGGTATAATGCAGCTACTGTTGACAGCAGCCATCAGAACTGTGAGATGCAAAGGAGCATAGAGTAGTTGTTCTTTGTATTTTCCTGGCATCGCCTCTTGTACCAGGAAGGCTGTAACCAGGAGAGCTATACATTAGTTACAGTACATGTAGTGAGACCAAAGCTGAGGCTGATGTAGGGCAGAAGGGATGGAGAAAAGTCAGAAAGCTGATTTGGGGTTGGAAATTGGGCTGAGTATGTTTGTCCACAAGCTTCAGTCCCACTCCCCAGGACATGAGCAGCACTGAATGACAAGTGTGCTCCTAACATGCCCCATTGATTTAGTGGAATGGTTACAAGTAAGGAGAAACTTCCTGGTGTCCAGTCATTCCTTCCCCCTGGCCCTTGCAAAGCTGCAGCAGCACTCCTGGCTCAAAGTTGAACAGCGAGTTCGGTGAACTTACACACTGCCTTAAGTGGTTCTGTAGCCATCTTCTCTTTCTGCCATCATATTTAATGCAGTGACTTCTGAGAGAGTATATATAAGAGTTTAAATAAATAAGTAAGTTTTCAGTAACTCTTGAGGTTCTCTTTGATTCTTCTGGGCTTTGCAGGAATGTCACTAGACTCTATCTTCCCCTTTTATGCATGAGAGTGTACACAGGCCATACAAAATCACTGCCTGGAAATGCAGTACAGTATAAAATGCACACAGAGCAAAATAAGGTTATTTGGAGCCGTCAGTTTTGGTTTTCTCCCAATGTATAAAAATATTTACTGGGGGTGGGGCAGGGGAAGGCTCCCACGGTAGGTTTTTAGCACTCAAATGCAGATATAACTCCATGAGTATAAAAAGGAAATACAAATATTCTCTGATAGATCTCTGTGAAATTGGTAACTGTGAAAGGTTCTGCATTCTTACAGTTTTCTAGCTAATCTATATACTTTGTGAAGGGAAAACAGGCTGGGGAAAAAAGTGTGTTCACAAAACTGAAGAATGACCCTAGGCAGCTCTGTGTAAAAGGCATCAATTGTTTGCACACCAATTAAAGGCTAAATGGCCCACTTCTTACTAGCTAAGTCTAATTTTGTTTCTAATCAGGAAACTAAGTATCAAGGCAGAAAGGTCTTTTCTGATTTTTATTTTTTTTCCTCAATGGCTATTACATAACATCTCATTTCAATGCGCCTGTCTAGGAAACAACACCCAAGTGGAGCAGTTCTGAATCCTTAAGTTGGTGTTGGAGTTGGTCTTCTTTACCGCTACCTCTCTGATTTAGAAGAGCTTCTAACTTCTGAAAAATAAGTTTAGCAGATGTACCATCTAAGTAGAAAAGCATTCAACATAGCAATAAAAAAGATGTGCTCTTTCCAGTACGCCATTGTGTTGATTCTTTCCCAAGGTTAAAATCTCACCATCGTAATGCTTTCAGCAATGTCACTTTTTTTTCCTGACAAATCAATCAAATCAGGCATCCTTTAAGAAGAAAAATCAATTTAGCCTATTAATTAGCTGAACTCAGTATAGTGCCTGGAGGCCAAAATGTCATTTCCCATAAGATTTTCTTTAAAAATGCTAACTAAATTGGAGCACTTGCAGGTTGTCATCAGCAGGGGCTCTTAATATTTCAAAATACTCAAGTAATCTACAGCCTACCTGATACAAACCTATCTGAATATTCCAATTTTTGGTTGTATTTGTTTTGGTTTTATTTCTGCCACACGTTAGATGTAGGAACTTCAGTCAGCCAATATAGCCAATGTCTAGGTAAAATGTTTCTGCAGTAGGCTGTCCACAAAGTTGTACCTGATAAAGGATTGTTTATTTTTCTATAGTATAAGATTTTTTTAGTTTTTCAGCTCTCAACAAAAGAGATTATAAAATTGACATTGCCAACTCATCAATAAGTTTTTCCATTTTCTTTTCCTCTATTAGATGAAAGTGTGTGTGTTGCAACTGCTACTGTATAGTCATAGTTACCAGTTTTCCTCTGCTGCCTTGTCTCTGCATGGAGAGAGTAATATTGCTTAATGAAAATTTGCTTTACCATTCTATCTTTCTGGTGACAGTAGTGAAATACATTGCAATGGACATTCAGAGTGATTTGTCTGCTGAACCCAGTAGTTGGTATGTGTAGTGTGATTTGAATGGCTGTCAGGAATAGAGACGGTGAATTCAACTCGGAGTCAAAGCTTTCTACAGAAAATCCCAGCTAATACTCAGTATCTTATAGTCCATGAAGTAGAAATAATTCAATTTATGTTCAGAAAGGCCATGTAAAGGCTTGCATGTCCCTGAGTTTACCACGAGCAGGACTCCAAGCTAATGTGGTTCTTGTACAGTGGCCCACCAACCTTTCAGCCAGCTGTCTCCACTAAACACCGTATGGGGAATGGCAGCAACTCAATAGAACATTGGATTTCTTGTTTGCTGAGCCTGCCAACTAAATGCTGTAGGAAAGGAAACTTTTGCATACTCAACCCTGAGCAAACTTCAACTGCAAGCGTACGGTCCCTGCTTTTTGTGTGTTCTTGTAGCTGCTCACTACCAAGCAGCTTCTAAAACTTTTATGAGACGTGAGCTATGCTAACTGAAGCCACACAATGGGATTAGCAAAGTAGAAGGCTTCTATTTGACCAACATAAAAAAACCAAACCAAAAAACGCCCAACAAAAAACCCACTTAATGATTAAAATATTTTATTGGTCAGACCCCCTTAATTTTTTTCTGACTTTAGTGTGAATTTTTGGCCATTTGTAGGATTTCCAACTCTAACGATTAACTTAGAATAATGATGAAAGTATCTTTCTCTGGACGCTTTCAAGACCTTCCTGGATGTGTTCCTGTGTGTCCTGCCCTAGGTGTTCCTGCTCTAGCAGGGGGGTTGGACTTGATCTCTGGAGGTCCCTTCCAACCCCTACCATTCTATGAGCAATCAAGCTTAGTTCTTGTTTGTAAGGATCGTATGATTAAAGTAATAAACTCTTACTGTGGACACATCAGCAGTACAGTCTTTCATCACTTCCCCTTGTGATACTGTTTGAAGGATTTACTTCCCTCATTTGCCCTGATTTGTGTCTGCATTGTACAGTATATTTTTTCAGAGGTTCTCCTGGCTTGCACTGTTTACAGTGAGGAAGAAAAAAAAGAAGAAAAACTCCAGAACTCTGCATCTGTTACATCTGTGCTAACCACTTGAGGAGCTTCCCTCTAAGAAAACACATCTGAGTATCATTTAAGCAAAGATCATGTTCTGTGGCTAATGTGGCCAGGCAGATGCCAGGGGGATTCAGAAGAGCCACTTGCAGAGCAGCTTGTGGGATTGGGACTGAAGATTGATTGAAACTGTTACAATCACATGCAGGAGGAAACAGGAAAAGAAAACTGAAGATTAAAAATTGGTAATGAAAAAAAATGCAGAGTTTTTTGCTGCCTCTTCAACTTACAAGTTGATTTAAAAAAAAAAAAAAAAAAAAGAATTTACAGAAACATTCTTAGATTTGTCAAACCCAAGATTTTAAACATCCCATTAGAAAGACTTAAGAATCATGTCAGGAGTTCTCAGGTTCATAAAAATCTTTCTTCTTCAAGCTTTTAAACTTCCTCTGGCTTTCCTGACAATGTGTGCGGGACAATTATAAATGGAAAAAACTCAACTCACAGTACATGCAGAATATTCCCTTGGAGATTCTCCACCTTTCTCAGGTGCCTCCCCCACCTTGTCAAGGGCCCCAAAAGGGATGGCATCCATCTTCCTCTTGCCTGTGAAAGGAGTTGTGACTGGTCTGACTCTTCTCCTCCCACGTTGTAGGTGAGAAGTAGTTCAGGTTACTGCCACCAAGTTCAGAAATGTGTCCACGTTGGAAGTGGTCAGCATGGGAAAGCTGTCCTGGCTACAGGGGGACAGTTTATGCTGGTACCTGTTAGGCAAGTAGATCACAGCCCTATTACATTCTGAGAGAGTTTGTAGTTTTTTAATTCAGTCCCTTGCTGGGTAATGGAAGATAGAGCAAAGAAGATAAAATTTTACATAAGAAAAAGAGTGCCTGCATAGAACGATGATCTCTGGTGTTATAAATGAGGTTTGTTCCACCTCTTATGGAAGTTTCATGGTATTTTCACCCAGATACCATTTAAATTCAGCTGTTACTGTACTGGGATTGTAAAATACGGTGCTTTTCGTTAAGGGTGTTTGCCTGACTCTGAATTTCTCTGAATTTTTTTTCAATGAAAACAGTTTATGAAGTCGCTGAAATTCAATTAAGTTATGAGGTGCCGTGCATCATCTTAATCATGTTCTTGTTCATCTTCCTGGTTCTTGGGAAATGTACCATAAATACAGAGACTTCACTGGATTTTAAACTAACACATTTTATTCTGTTATTTTTTTGGTTATGCAGAGATACCAGTTCTGAGTTGGGAGCTCAAAAAAAAAGCTTTGCTGTGCCTGTTAACCTGTCACAGTGCTCTACAGCAGAGGGTCTTGATATTTGTGAATTGAGGGCATAAATGGTTGACTGCCACTTCACAAGCTCTAGCTAATGTATCCTCATGTCACCTAAGTGTTGCAAGGGATTGTTTCTTCTTTTTTAATGGTCGGAGAACCACAGGAGAGCACACATCTGCAAGCACAAGCTTTCAGCTTTTCTCTTCACTCATCTGGGCAGACTTTACACTATCATCTCTGCTTTCTCAGGACAGCTACTCTCAACCCCAAGCAGAGATTGGGATGGGAAAGGGCTCTCTAGGAAGATACTTGAGGTGTGTGCAGCATTTTAAAGAACACCACCACAAAAACCTACATCACCCAGACGAAACAAAGTAACTGACGGAAGGGAATGTGCACTTCTCAGTGCCTTCTGCCAAAGCAAGTTTTGCCTTCATCACTGGATCATGTTCTAAATGTGAATAGGTATTTCCAAAAGTTCAGTTGTACACTAGAAAGCAAACACTGCATTTTTAATGTCTTAGATTTTTAATGTCCTAAAATCAGTAGGACCTTTGCTTGATTTCCCACACATTAGGATGGACCATTCTTGTGCTTGGAGGAGGACATCTTGGTTGCTTTTTTGGGAAAAAAAAAATAAAATCAGGGTTTCCTAATTGGAAATCCATCCCAATATACAGGAAATCAAGCAAAGGTGTCAGGAAGCCTCCATGGATGAACAAGGAGCTCCTGACTGAACTCAGACATAAAAAAAAGGAAGCACACAAGAGTTGGAAGTAGGGCCAGATGCAGCTGACTCAGAAGGAATATAGAGACATGATGCAAGTATGGAGGGAGGGGGTTAAGAGAGACAAAGACCAACTAGAATTGAATTGTTCAGCTAGAGGCATGTCACTATTTGATACTGAGACCAACACCATTGAACATCTGTTTTAATGACCTGGATGATGGGGTGTGACATGCACTTCACAAGTCTGTAGCCAGTTCAAAACTGGGAGTAGTGATTAATCAGTTGCACGTACTGCTATTTAGATGCACCTTGACAGGCTGAAGAAATGGGCCAGTGGGACCCTCATGAAATTCAGCAAAGGCAAAGTCCTGCCCCTGAAAGGAATAACCCTGCACACCAGTACAAGCTGGGGATGGACTAACTGGAAAGAAGTTTTGCAGAAAAGGGACTGGGGGTCCTGGTGGACAAATTGAACATGAGCCTGCGATACATCACCATGACAGAGAATAATCTTCTTCCATGATAAGCTGTTCAAACACTAGAACTGGTTACTCAGAGAGGCTGTGGTTTCTCCATCCTTGGCGGAGACATTCAGAGCTTTAATTGAACCCCACCAAACTCTGAAATTGGCTCTAACTTTGAAGTTGGCCTTGCTTTGATGGGATGGGAGGGAGGGCTGAACCAGATGATCTTCAGATCTTCCATCTAACCTAAGTTATTTTGTAATTCTCTGATTGTAGCACAAATGTTATAAACAGGACTGCTTTCCTCCAAAACAGCCCCAGGGGAAAATACAGGCAAAGATCTTTCATGTTTGTATGCTGCAACACAAGCTAAATCAAAACACATGTTTCTGTGGTTTATAGTTTAATAAAGATTTTCCCATGTGTTGAATGTATTTAGACTAAAAATGTACAGTTTACTCCAGTGTCATCTTCAATGTTATACAATTTCTTTGCTGCTTTCTATTGTTTAAGCTGTGCCAAATGCTGCTCTAAGTCACTTTTTTCCTTTCTCATGGACAGTGAGTTTTTCTTCGTCCCTGTCAGTTGGTCT
The DNA here is from genome assembly GCA_024611175.1 of Megaceryle torquata. Classification (NCBI taxonomy): domain Eukaryota; kingdom Metazoa; phylum Chordata; class Aves; order Coraciiformes; family Cerylidae; genus Megaceryle; species Megaceryle torquata. The sequence continues at coordinate 67,955 of JANIJG010017993.1, forward strand.
CTTTGGAAGAATTCTCTGATACGGTTCTCTGGGACACCATCACTGGAGTTATTGTTGCAGTTCCTTTCCAGCAGGTCCAAAGGCACTACAGTGCTTTCTTTGCTGAAGATATTGCAAACCAGACTCTCCTGAATTTTTGTTGTGACTTGACTTTAATGGAGGAATATAGCAGGATTACAAAATTTCTTCTTCGCTACCTTTTTTCCCCCCTCAGTGCAGTTGGGTTGATGCTGCTTTTACTGTCTAACCTGTGAAAATTTATTCTAGATAATAAGTTGACTTTCAGTTCACTTGAGTCTGAAAAAAGGAGGAAAAGTGTATCTATTCTCAGAGAAGCCTACTTTTAATATGAAATAGAATTCTTCTTGGTCCCCTGTAATGTTATTTTTCTCTGAATTCATGAAATCTCAGGCAGTAATATAAGATTTTGGCTTGTGTGCAGTTCTCGTTCTTGGTTACCTAGATATTTTAGTAGATTGGAAGTTTTGCAAAGAATTTTAGGAAACACTACATTTGTTGAGTCAGAACTAAGCCTGAGCTGTTTATTTTAATCCAGAAGACCTCCAGTCTGACAAACCTTTAGCCAGTCTAGATTGGAATACCTGCTGATACACTGAATTGGTGTTGGTCTGTCTGAGGGCTGGATGTAAATGACTAAGACAGAAGGAAGTTTTTAAAGTGATGATATCCCACTGTTCTTGGTATAAAGTCAGGATTATTAGTGTTTGGTTGGACTTTGTTCAATATGCTTATTATTTTATTGTGATGGGAAATAACATCAAAATTCCTGATGTCCCTGGAGGAAGGAATTGTCAAGCCTTTGCATAGGCTTGCTCTATTTTGTTCTTGAGATAAGAGGAAGAAAGTAAGTTTTGGCACATACTTTGTCTGAAATTATCCTAGTAGAGGAGATGAAATGGGGATGCTTGGGAAGCAGTTAGATTCTGATTTTGCCGTGAGACATCACCATGAAGAAACATCAGTTTGTATGAGGTATGATTGGTATTCCCCACACTGTGAATCTCAAGGGTTATTTACAGATGTCCATTGTCAATAAGAAAACCAAGCCCCAAGTTTGTCAAATAATAACTCGGAGAGTATTTTAGCCCATGAAACACTTTAATATAAACTCAGCCTCGTGTGTAACTGTTTGAAGGATCTGGGCCAAAATTTGTTATGGTTGAAGCTAACAGGTTCTAATATTTTGGACTGAAATAAACTTAAAAAACTTGGAAATCTATGAAGGAAATGATAAAGCCCAAAGTTTTGTTTAAAGGGAACTGAAGTCTGGATGTTTTCTGCACCCACTCTGACAAGCTAATGATCTGTGGAATGAGCAGGAGACATGCTAAACATCCCTGCTCAGTCATGTCATTTATTGCATCCTACATTCTTCTGCACTGATGTCACCCTAGACTGTAACCTGTTCTGGTTGTGGACCAGGATTGACTTTGTAAGTAAACTAATGCTTTTCTGTTTCTCTAGATAAATGTTGTTTTAATTTTGACCCTTTGAGACACCATTTTTTAAAGGTAATATTTAAAAGCCAACACATTTTAACATTCCAGCTGGTGTTTATGTTAATTGGAGTTCAATTTATTGGCTGAGGTTTTGATATTGGCTATTTTAAGCCTGGTTTCCTGAGGAACTGAAGCTTATCGGATGGCTGTATCTATCCATCTGTCTTCCACTGAGCTTTTTGAAGCCAGTGATCTACTATCCCGATTTAGTGGAGAGACTGAGATCTCAATGCTGTTATGCTTTTACTAGTTTCATTAATAGCCTTGGTTTGGTAGAGGAGAGACACATAAATGACTACCCTATCTAAGGGAGAATCTGAGATTAGTTCAGCAGTTGTGTTTTGTATGGTTTGGTGGGAAACCAGTTGAGCCATGACTTGGTGCTGCTTCTCACTCATGGGGTAATGAGAGAACATTAGTGAGGGCTGGGGTTGCTGTGGCTGGGGGGGAACTGGAAGTATTTAAGTTGTGAAACATGGGCTGTGGATTATCGTACTTCGTGGAGGTGTGTGGAGATTATAGAAAAGGGCCCTCTGTTCCTGTGGTGAGTATGCTGTGGGAACGTGTAGCAAGGAGTTTGTAGGGCATCAGTTTTGTTGCTCTGAAAACTGCTTGCCTTTAACAAGGGAATCTATTGTATGGACACTATTCATGTTCCTGGAAGCCTGTAAAAATATATATTTCATTCTTCATGTTGGGAGAGAGTTCTTGGATGTGGCGCACAGGCTTTTATATGGAGAATTTGCACCTACAAAAGAAATTATCTCACAGCCCTTTAAAACAAGTTGGGCTTTGTTTCTCCTTAACCCCTATATAAATGAGGTTAGGATTTATTTCTCTTTGGGAAACTGAGAACAAGGGAAGAAATGAGACCCGATGTTTTTGGAAACGTGACTGCGGAAATAAGCTCTGAGCTGAACTCTTAAAGTCAGCTCTCAAAGACACAGTGCCTAGTGATGATTTAAAACAAAAAGGATTCCTAGCAAAAGTTGTGCCAGTAGAGTTTACAGCCAGAGGACAGTTCTCTGTTTTCAGTGACTGAACTTGAAGTATTTATGTACTGAAATAAAGCAGATATTTTAATTTTTCAGAAGGCATTTACCTTCTTTTCTTTAGTATTTGAACATTTCTTGAGAGGCTCAGCATCTAGATAATCAATAGCTGTGATATTTGTTAAAAGAAGAACATTTCCTCTACGTGGAAAAACAAGTTCTACGCACTCATGTGAAGGGAGGATTAGCACTGAGAATTATCATATGGCCTCTGCAATTGTGCTTATCATAAAATGCAGGACATGAGTTTCGTTGAAATGCCTGTCAGCTGTGATAATAAGCTGTGTTAACAGCAAAATCTCTTCAACTTTAAATCTCCAAAAGATATTCTTGGGCTTTTCACTGCCTTCTAGTTATATGAATGCTTATGAACAAAAGCATGACACAGGACTAGAACGTTCATTGCATTTTTCTCTTTGTGTTTATCTGTCTAATGATAGATAATCTCACAGAGAAGGTTCCATGACAGGTAGACTGTCTGTATTTCAGTCTGGTTTGGTAAATTTAATTTCATTTTACAGGAGTCATTTCTGCAGGAACAGAAAACACAGATTTTGGTTATAACAAGCTAGAAAAGCAAGACAAAACTAGGTTTCATTTTCTCTTCTTTAAAGCTGATTACCTCTTCAATTTTCAGAATCCAAATCAAACCCCCTGCTTATAAGCCTTAAGTCGGCTTGTGTATCCATTCAACTCGAAGAAGGGCTGGATAATTTGTAATGGAAACTTAGAGATCACGCAGTAGTCAGCTGGAATGCAGAAAATAAGGTCATGTTTTCTGACCTAGAGTTGATTCTGCACTGCCCTGTTGTATCACTGAAATGCATTAGTAAAATTCAGTGCATGTATAGTTTCAGGTGGTTGGAGTTTTTGTAATTCTTTTATTTTACTGCTTATTTCTGCAGTGACTTTTGGAGTATTTCTCCTAATTGACCTTTATGTGTACCTTGTGTACAAACATAGATTCTATAAAATATTAATAAATCAATGTGCTGTACAGATATGTCTAAAAATCTGTCATTTGTGAGATTGTCTTACGGAAAAGCTTCCCATTTTTGGTAGTGACAGTATATTAGGAGCCATGTGCAACTTCCTAGAGTCACTACCTATTCTGTTTTGCCAGCAAAGCTGATTTGGAAGTGAGGAAGATCAGGATTTAATCCAGCCCAATAATAATGCCCCTTCTTCTTCTCTTTTGTCTTTTTTTTTTTTGGTTTTGTCATTTTGTTGTTTTAGCTGAATCAGCTCCCTGAATGGCTTTGTGGGCTAGAGAATTTCTGCCATGCATGTGAAGTTGGTGAGACTAATCTGCAATATTGAGACTTGAGAATAAGTGAGGAGTGGGCTCCAAGAGCCTGGGAGATGTGGGTTAGACCACCCATCCTCTCAATGCTGAGAATCTTTTCTACCATTGCATCGCCCTACTCATTGAATGAACTACTGCTGGAAGATAGCTCTGCTTGGAAGGTCTCTCCTTCTCATTTCCTTCTTGTTTTCTCCGGGAGAACATCTAACTGTTCTTCTGCTGGGCATGAAGGTTATTGACCTACCTGGGAGAGCAGCAAGAGCTGAAAGAAGAGAGGTGGGGGGTTAAGCTAGCTGGAAGAGCTTTGGGAGGCACTTTCCTGACCCAGAAAAGCAATTGCAGCTACCAGCCCTGGAAGTGACTGGCTGCTTTTCCAGAGGAAAAGAAGGGAGGCTCAGGTACTGAACAGTGTAGTTTAGAGTGGAGTTATGCATGGGGTGTTACAGGGTCAACAAGTTGTCATGGTGCTGTCATTTTGGATAGAGCAGCACTTGCACATCCACGTGCTGTGGTGCCCCATTTTGCTCTAGTCCGTAGGGTGGCAGGACCCAGTGGGATGAAGGGAAGGCAGCTGTGTAGTGAGGGAAGAGGCTGAGATCCTCATTGTCTGTGTGGATCTGCTGTGGAACAGAGTAAGAAGAGTAGAAAATGTTTAATTGATTTCTTACTGGTTTTGTTCCTTCTTTCTTCTGTCTTAATAGTTCTATCCCATTCATGGCTTTAAACCCAGATAAACCTGTGCCTTACCATGCAAATTGGTTTTTTCAGGTACAGCCACAATTCTTGAAGATACTGAATGTAGCAAAAGGAATGGGTCAACCAGGCAGGAAAGGAGAATTACTGTGGAGGACAGGGAAAGCAAGGGAAGATTAGACAAAGCATTAAATCAGAGCATCCCATGTGAAAACTGTTCATGCACTCCTATATAGATGTACTTCTGCTCCACAAAAGTGGCTTTTTTGATGCAGAAGGTAGCTTAGCCTGAAGGGGTGAGGATGGGCTTTTTGCTTTTGCCTTGTGCTACTTACAAAGCACTTTCCTTACCAACAGGTCTTTAAAAATTCTGTATTGTATTAATAACAGAATTTCTCCCATCATTTAGTCATGAAAACTCAGTTAACTAAAGCTTATATTTAAAAGTCTATTTGAGAGTTCATTGATCAAATTACCAGCTTTATTTTTGAAAGGAAATTGAATATGTTGAACTTATTAGTATTTCCTGGGCTGCTTGATTACATGTAGAACTTAGAAAAACATTTTTCACATTTTTTCAGGTAAACATTACTACAAGGGGATAAATACAGTTAGGTGCAAATGTAGGGGCAGTTCCATATAATAACAGATGTGTCGACCGACTGCAGGTGCACGGGCAGAAAATGGTATTTAAAGACACGCTGAGAACCAAGTGCTAAGTATATACTGATAGTACCAGTGCATTTGCCACAAAACTTCATGTCCTGTTAGCAATAGATGTAGCCTGTTAACATTAGCACTTAACACAAAAATGAGCAGAAACAAGGATGACAGTTATGAAAGTTTAACCATCTTACCTTAACATCTCACTGAGTGTGTAACCATTGTTACTCTGTTTCACAAAGGAGCCTTGTTTATTCCAGTGTTTGATATGCATCAAATATATTGCAATGAATTTCTGTTGATGCATTTACCTAAACTACAGTTTGGCCTAGAATTGATATTTGAAGGCCACAGCTACTCTCAAAGCTGACGAAATAAATAAACCTACAAGTGAATTTATTTCTTGATCAAATACATCTTATGTATTGTACACCTTTCCATTTCTTTCATATTATTTTTTGCTGCTGTGAAGCTGGAGGTGCACTTAGCAGAGCAGTGCAATATAAACAAGAAGTTTTGAAGCTATCAATAGCCACTACTTAGATTTAGTGTCATTATTCAAAGCTTTACCCTCCCTTCTAGGCTTTAAAAAAAATCTTTAGATAATCAAAAGCTCAGCTGACACAATTATGGTATTTTTTTTCCCTTGCAGTACTGGCTGCTACAGGAAGATAAGGAATCAAGTATTTCTGCTGAATTTTTTAAGAGCTAGGTAATTTTATACCATATTAAGAGCTATGTACACTAAGGTAATTGTAATTAAAATAAAAATTTAATCCAAAGTAAACCAGGGCATAAAGTAGTTATGTTCAGGAGGCTGAGAAGAAAGTACTCTCTTGGAGTACAAGCTCAGTAAATTATAACTAGCTGGGAGGTGACTAAAGACTTTGCTCTCCTCTTCAGGGTCACATCAGAGCCAGGGCATTGAAATGGATTGACTGTTGATAGGATTTGCCACACTGGATCGTGCTTTCAACTATGTGCTTCTCTTCTAGCCTATTACAAGCAGGCAGACTGGACACAAAGGCTGTATTGAAATACAGGTTAGCTTATATATAGTACAGTAGTTAAGAATAGCCTCTATTTCATGAGAAGTACATTCTGAAAGTGTTGGGTTTATTGTTATCGGCAACAAGTGTCCGTTCAGAATTTGTGTTGGGATGTTCCAAAAGTACTTTCTGAGTATTTCTGAAAATTAAGAATACAATCAACAGAAATGTAAAGGTTGAATAGATACTTTTTAAAGTGTTTGTAGCTTATAGTTTTGCATTGGAGAGTAAGCGAAGTACATGGAAAGGAGAAAATAATAGCACCATTGTATTGTTTCCTGAAAAAAACCAAAAACACCCATAAACCTTGGTATTCCTTAGTTCTTCTTCACAGAGAGAATATAAATTGCTGGTTAGAGCTTTGAAATCTGAAAGAATTCAGAGTTTTTAAAACTATTTTTGGATTTGCTTTCAAAAAAACCTCAGGCCCTGGCGCTTTCACAGAGTTAGCAGAGCAGTGGGAGAGCAGGTTGATCTGGTAACGGCCCTGAGGTTTTGAATTGGGAGTGCTATGTCCATGCTGCCTGTGTTGTCAGTGTTTCAGGGGCTGAGCTCCCTGGGATGATTAGAAGAATGACAGCTCTTCTATTTGGAGTGCTTCTCTGTTTCCGTCCATGCAGGCAGAGTCACCAGCACCATGTGGTGGGTGCAGTTTTCTTCTGCCTTTTGATAGATGTGCAGTGACAACAATCAGATGTGCTCTTCAAAACAGTCAGTAATCCAAAGTAATTTGATGGTGATCCAGATGTGTTCTGACTCTTGAGGATCAGAGCAAGAACCTAAGCTAAAGACACAGGAGCAAGTGACCACCAGTAGAAATGGACATACCATGTCAGTTCCTACAATGGAATCGGACAATTTCATCCTGATGTTGTCAGTGGCCTCTGACACCTTGAAGAGCTGCTGAGATAGAGGGCTTCATCCTGGCCCTGATCTCGTGAGGCATCCTAACCCTACAGCTCTTGCTGAACTGGGAGATGCTTCCAGCTTAAAACAAGCAGGATGAGGACAGTGACAAAGAAAAGGCTTTTCTGACAACTCACTTAAGCACCCAGCACATTTAGAGAACGTACAACTGCGCTAGGTAAGAAACAGCAATCTGAGAGGTCACACCATGTGTGATCTGCTTATATGAGCACCACAGTCCTTGCAAGATAATTAGATAATAGGCTTCCAGCAGTTGCTTTTGTTATACCTAGTCACGAACAGAGGAAGAGGTAGCCTATAGCATATCAGGAAGTGATAGAGAAATAAACAGAATATAGAGATAAAATCAAAAGGCATAGGTTCTCATGGAAGGGAAATGATTGCTCTCAACAACCCTAAACGCTTTGATTACTCAGCATTATGTTCTTGTTTGCATGTGACTTACTTTACTGGAGGACAGGGTGACAAAACTAAGCAAATTGCTCTCGGTCAGGGAGTGCTTAAAGGCCAGATTTCCGAGGACATTACAACTCATTCCTGACAAGGAAAAACACATCTCTTGTCCCAAGTGCTTGTGTTAGCATGAGCGTTCTTTTGTTTGATTGTTTTTAGGGTAAACAAATGCTAGCAGTATCGATGAAAAATAACAAGTCATCAGTACCTCCTTTCTGCATCTGCTGCCCTTGTCTATCTGCTTCCTGTCTGCATCAACTGCCTTGTGTTACAGAACATGTAATTTTCAGAGATAAGACAAAAAATAAAAATACAGTAAGCAAGTTCTGTTACCTGTTTACCATGCTTTTTTTCCACAAACCTCCTTGCAGGCTTTCTTTAGTCTCATTTTTACAGTTTTGCTTATTCTTATCCATTTATTAACTTTTCTGCCATTCTATTCAAAGCTCTTATGCATAATTCAGTCACTCTGCAGGGCCCTTATTCTGTCTCTGTTTAAATCTTGCTTGACTCAGTTCATTGAAAGTGAATCTTCAAACAATATATATATTGCCAATTTATTCCATTTCCCTTAAATTCTTTATACCTCTTTGTCTAGGTTTCATCTTGGAAAAACTAGAAAGATAATTTTGTGTTAGTCTACATAAACTGAAAGCTGAATGCAGAAGCTCTGTTGAGGCAAAGGGGAGCATGACTGAACTGTTGTCCACTGAAGAAAAAAGAATGGCAGTGGTGCTCCAAGACAAAGCTGTTTGGATTACCATGATATTTTTTCTAGCAAGTAGGGCTGGTTGAATAGATTTACCAGTTGCAGACACAATAAATGGGGCACAGATCATGCCCACTAGGTTGGATGGTTTCATGGAGGAAGATGAAATTTGCAGTGACACTTCTGCATGTATTGGAACAAAGCTCTGGTCCATAAAAATAGTGACTGTATCTGCTCATGGGTCCTGCCCTGTGATGAAAACATATAGAAACATGGCAAAATTAGAGTTGTCACAGTCTGTGGATTGTCTCAAATATACGTCTTTACACGTGCATTTGCCTCAGATAATACCCCCACCCAAAACCAAACCAACAAAACCAAAACATCAAAACAAACCTCAAACCAAACAACAAAACACCCACCTCTTTTCATATAAATGATTTGTTACTTGAGGTGACTGGTGTCTTTGGGTAGCTGCGATGCACACTGTCCCTGGTGTCTCTAAGAGCTTCCTTTTCAGATCCGGGGAAGTTTGTGTCTCTGTTAGCTCCTGCCTCATGTCAGCTGGCTCTGTACAGCAGCTGCCAGGTCTAACCCTTGTCCTCTGAGCAAGCTCTCTTGTTGATGGGCCACATCTTGTCCAACTTGATCATACAACCTCAGGAAATCATTCATCCACATTTGTTTGCCCTGTAAGCATTCACACTCCTTTGCTGAGCTTAGCACAGGAACAACTGTCATCTTCTGTAGCCCATCCTTTGAAAAATGCTAATTCAGAGTAGTCGGGCACTGCTCACCTGTTATCTTCTGCTCAGCTCACAGCTCTTGATTACCTAGATTCACTTAATGACTGCGTTCCTGAGCTGTGCCTGCCTTCTCTCTGCTTGAGGATTCCCCTGGGAGCTCTGCTTAATGCAAGTAAGATATACTGCACGTTATATGAGGCCTCTCTTGTCTGCACATTGTGTGCTACATATTCTCAGGGGTTCAACTGCAATAGTCAAGTGACTTACAGCGTCCTGATGTTATACATAGATCACTTAATTGCATTTGAATATCCGATGTTTACAGGCTTAATAGATGTTTCTCTTTTGAAAACCACCAGGCAAAATCAGGTGTTTTCAAATTAAAGCCCCAATCAGATTATTATTTTTTAAAACCAATGTTGGAACATACCCTCTGCTGGGGGAGTATCACTTATTTCAAACTGAAGCCTAAGCCTTTCTCAAGAGCTGTATGTAAAGATGATACTTTGTGCTGATCTGAAGTTGGATCACTTTGAGAAACATTTTCTGCATGAATTGAAGAATTGTTCTGCATTAGCAAGGGATATGAATAAAGAGGAGACTTTTTTTCTTTTCCTCAGTCTCTCTTAAACCAGTACACAAGAAGGAGCATTTATTTCAGTCCAAAAAGTATAAGATCTAGTCAGTAGATTATGTGAGTTTTGTTGTTATTTATCCACAAAAAGACTTGAGGGGAAAAATGTGATAGTGAATGCCTGTTAGTGAGATCCTTTTCTCTTGGAGAACTGAACCAGAGCCTAAAGTTAAAATGGCATGTTCTTGTATTTGTGAATCTGGGGGTTTTCAATGGTTAGGAACAAAAATGTCTTTTTAAACATGAAAGAATTTTAATTAAATTTGCAACAGCAAGTTGTAGTAGGCAGGAATGTGACTTCTGGTTTAAATGTGATGGTGTGTTTAAAAAACACACATCCCAAAACTGGACAATTGTTTTCTCTCAAGCAGAATAAAATTAAATTTGCTAGTAATATGGACAAAAATCTCGCAAGTCTGTCTGAAGCAAAATCTGGTGGTGACCTTACTGTAAAGATGCAGCAGTGTTTAAAGTGTTCCAGGCAGGATTAATTCCCACTTAGTCAGAAACAAATTTAAGGGACGGGGGGGGGACAGTTTGGAAGGAGACAGATATATAAATAATTGCCTCCTGATCTGGAATTTCCTCTTGGTTCACGTCCAGCTGGAGGAGTGGAAGTCTTGGGGCAGGACAGCAGTTGTTAGCTTTTCTCATCATTAACAGTCAAGAAAGTTTGTCCTTCAACTTGCCGTTAACTGAAAAAAGATGTTGAACGGTTAAAAATTGAGCTGTCCATGGGTATGTTCTGTTTTATGCAGCAAACCTCATCTTTTAAATGCATTATCTTAAATTAGTCATTAAAAATTGTTACCTTTGACAGGAAGGAGGCATATTTCATCCACATCCACAGTGTTTTCTTACATATACAGGATCTATTAAACTCCATGTTTAAATAATTATGTAGTATAGTGTTAATATTTCAGACTTTCTTAAATGCTGGTGTGCTCTACATGCTAACGTGTGTGAGAATGCAGCCACATTAGCTGCTGTGGAAGCCTCTGGTGTTAGGGACAGACCTGGCTGGATCAAGCCTGGGGAACATGCTGGCCATTAGCTCTGAAATAAATACAAATTACTTGAATTTAAATTAAAAAGCAAAAAAAGCCCATTGCCATTTTGTTTCAGTGCAAATTGGAGGAATGTTTGGCCTAGTTTGCTGTGGGCTATGGGAGCAGCTGTGCCCAGCCCATATGAGCCCAAGTGGCATCTCAAGCCTTGTCCATCTTCTCAGTGCTGGGAAGAATCTCCCAGTTCTTCCCTCCCTGTCTGGCTCCGGTGCCCTCTGTATCTGGATTTCTGCCTGCATGCCAGGGCCCCAAGGGCACTGACAGGCCTGGCTGTCCCTGCCCATGGCCCAGGACACCATGTCAGCCCCTCGGGCCATCAGCCCTTGCCCCAGCGATGCCTCAGCAGGGCTGATTTCCCACAGCCTGGCCTGGTCATGAGCCCCCTGAGCTGAGCCCATGTCCAGGCCCAGCCTTAGCTGGGGCTGCCTGGGTGCTGCTGGAGTGGTGGGATGGGCCTTGGCTACTGGACCTTGCCCTTTCACCCCATGGGGAGCCCCCACCTCTCCTGGTGCCCCAATTCATAGGAGTGCTGCTAGGCAATGATGCTCCTTGGTGCTGTGAGACCATGAGTCATCTTCAAACCAGACTGCTGCCATTTATTGCAGCAGTAGGGTTTTGTAAGCAGAACAGTGTGCACAGAAGCCTAAGTGTATCCAGTGCCCCTGCCAAGGCTTGTCCACAGTTTGTGGAGGGACAGGGAACAGTGAGCTGGCTGCTCCTTGATGTGCCCTCTGCAGCCTCACTGCTGACTTCTTCCGGGTGTTTCTCTCCTTGCTACATCTCTCAAGCACTGATGAAGGAGCTTTTATCATTTTCCTTCTTTAATACACAGTGGGAGGGGGGATTGAGGATGTTTTCAGTTGTCACTCAGTGCTTTCAGTGCCAGGAGACCCACTCTGCCTCCCTTCAATTACTCTGAGTCAATGTCTTTCTCCTGAGCCATTTCTCTATAATCCTCGCTCCTAACCTTCAGAAAAAAATTGTCTTTCTCCTCCACTGCTCACCACCCCCACACCCTTTAAACGAAGACTCATTCACTGGCTTTCCATCCCTAGCAGAACAAAGAGTTTAAGAGACTTAATTACCAAAGATGTGCTGCAGTAAATATAGAGATCATTGATAGCAGAGTTAGACCTTGATGAGTAAAAAAACTTTCATGTGTGGAAAAATTAATGCTGCATGGATATCAAATAAAGCCAATGAAAAGAAATAAGTGACTTCTATGAGCAGTATTGTCTGCTGCTAATCAAAGCTGTTATTTTAGAAAAAAACTCTGATTGTGCTCATTAAACAAGTTAATTCCTACATGGCAAGGCACTCGTATCTTCACTGAACTACTTATTCATATTCCTTGTTGAGTTTTCTAGTGCCAAAACCCCATGGATTCTGTGTAACAAAAAATGTAACAAGTGCCACAAGACTTTATATTTAAATTCTGGAGTGACATAACCTAAAACAAGGAATGAACAAGAGGTGCGATGAGGGATCACCTCATTGCAAACCTTTCTGTCTTCCCTATTGTTTGGCCTATGGGAATAGGAATAAGGACCGTTTTGGCTGCAAATAATGCACTTACCCATTAAATTGCCACGAGAAAAGACCCTCTGTATGTTGCTGTCTGCCTTGTGCCTCCCTGTAGGACATAACGCACGCATAAGTTCCCTGCATAAGGAAAACACACTTTGTTGTGCATAAGATTATGTAGTAAATTTTATCTATAGCTGGACTTCTCTTATTAGTGATTATAATTGTTAGGGTGTTTGAGCCATAGCTGCCATTCCCACAGGCAGCAGCCCCTCACCCTCATCTTTACATCCCTGCAGCAGCAGCATCTTTTTAGCAGCAAGCTCAGGTTTTCAGGTTTCTTCGGCTCATTGTGTTCTTTCCATCCCATCTTTGCTGTCAGCAGTCCTAGCCCTGCCCTGTCCCCTGCTCTCTGCTGGATCCCAGCCTAGACATGGGTGGTATAATGCAGTTTGCCAGTAATGCATTGCAAACCACAGTTGAAATGGTATTCTTTGGTGTATTTTCTGTTGCTTCCAGGGCCCAGCCATCAATGCATGGGATAAGCGGCCGCTCTTTTTCAGGTTATACTTGGAGTTACAAGATGTTTGCAAGTTGTTTTCAGGTCAGGTTAGATTTCTGTCAAAGATAGTATATGCCTTTAAAGTATAATTCAAAACCAGAAGGTCCTAAATAATTTCCAGTGCTCTTCCTTCAAAGGCAAACTTACCAAAAGAAAATCCTTTTAAGCTTTTGGTTTTCTCCTAAAATTGTAGACCTTGTGTATTACAACTTTGGGTACTTCAGACTCCTGTTGATGGACATGTATCAAGTTATTCCAACAATGAAAGCATTGAGGATGATACATTCCATTCAAAAACATTTGTATGTTAGGCAAGTACCAAAGAAGTAGTTTTCTGGAGCCTACAGGAAAATGAATGAATGCTGCTGCAGAAAAGGACTGTAGAAGTGATTGGCCTCTGTACACATGAAGTGATAACCAGCTTCCCCATCCTTCAGGTTTCTAATTGAGTAGAAGAGTGATTAGTGGCTGTCAACCTCACTGGTGATCATTTGCCTGTTGGAATAAGGGCTTGCGGGTATTTCAGACTTCTAAGGCCATACTTGGTGATTTTGACTTTTTTGAACATCAGAGGATGTCCACAACCTGTGCTCCAGGGGCATAGTCAATTCCAGAAGTATTCAGTATTTCTTTCTCCTGCATGTTTGCTGCACATGCAGATCTAGCCTCAAGAATGAGCCAGTCTGTCTCTGTAAACCTAGTGGGTGACCCCACTTCTCCCGGACTGTTGTCTCCTGGCCCGTGTAGTGGATGTCTGTGGAAGCAGTGTGTCTTTGCAGTGGGACACAGTGTCCTTTGGTGGAGCCTATGGCGAGACCTGAGAGGTAATTTTAGCTCAAACAATGGCCTCTTAAGTTGCCAATCTGATAACAGCCATCCTGGTTTACGGAGATTGCTATCTGTTTTATGCTTTGTGTGCTGTCAGTCTTTTGCACGTTAAAAATCAAGTACTGTTTATATAAAGAAACAAAGTGGAAAAAATAGTTTTGTTCCTGTTGAGAACTTGTCAATTTATGTTACTAAATGTCATATGTTTTTCCTGCCTGCGATCGTTTTTTGCTCCATGAACTTGCGGGGGAAGCGCTGTGCAGCATCTTGTGGAGAGGAAGCTGCTCACTCGCCACCCTGACCTCGGAGTGTCTCCTGGCAGCCCATCCTCAGCCCATTTCCTACAGCTTTTCCCACTGCAGAGCCCTTCCTCTGGGGACCAATCACACTGAGCTGATGTGACTTCTGCCTCGGGATGCACAAGGTCTGCTCAGTCTCTGCGCAGCCCGGGCGGTTTTTAGAAGCCGTTTGCCAAGTGACATCAGTGTAGTGGCTTTTCTCCTTTGATGCGGAGAGCCAGGATGAGTTCCCAACCACAGAGATGCAGCTTTCGGCAGTCTTGCCGCCCACCTCTAGCTGGGTGTTCGGCATTACAGCAAACTGCTGCGAGCCAGCTGGCCACCCTTCCCTTACCAGCTCCAGCTCAGGGTGGAGAAACACCACTGTCACAAGGCAGGGAAGAGCAAGGATGGTAATACAGAGATGTACCTGTGTGGTCAGGGGTCCCTAGGTACCTCAGCCAGGTCCTAGGCTGCAGTCTTACCAAACTCATATTCTCCTAACCCTGCAGCCCATGCTACTGTATCTGTAAAGCATCCATTGCCTTTTCATGAGAATAAAAGCCTCCAGAATCCTGTTTGTACAATGAGAATCACTCCGGCCCAGGAACGCACAGATAACTCCTGCCTACACCCCAATGCACCGAGCTGGTAGCCAAAGACTGTTTCTGCTTGTGTTACAGAAACAACTGGTGAGCAGGAGCTGTCTCATGCTTTTACACCATCATTTAGTAATTAAAGGCTAATCTTACAGCTGCCTTAAATGGCAAAGTGGAAACTAGCTCTGCCATCTTCAGATTTAAATCTTTTTTTTTTTTTTTTTTTTTTAATTAAATAGATTGGAGTACAACCAGTATACATTGAATATTACCTTTTCAAGTATGTTCTTTGCTGTTTGACTAGTTAATATGTATCCTGTAGTCTTACTACATGCTGATCCACTGACAGCTTTAGGTCTTTATATGATATATGAGAATATTTTGCCACTGTGATGCAATGCTGTCTGTATTTCAGGTCTGGTAATCTGAAGTCTCAAATTGTGTTCCTGTCTGCAAGAGCCCAACATTCCTTCACACCCTTAACAAAGAGGAAATGAAATTTTAAAGTCTTTACATTTTAAATATTGAAAGATGGTAAAGGTCTACTGTGAATTGTCTTGGGGGGGGTGTGGAGAAAGCATCCAGTCATTTTTTTGTGTAATAGAGCATAATTATTTAGGTATCTAAACCCACTCCTTATTGAATGAAGACTGCAAGGTCAAGATTTGCAGCCCCTTGTTGAAAGTTTGCTACAGTATCAAGGTGCGATGTGATGAAATCAAGACAAAGAGCAGCTCACACTGCCTTTTTCTTGTTCTTTTTTTTTTTTCTTTGGGGGGGTGTGTGTGTGTGTTTCTGTGCTGCTCAAGCAGCAGTTGATGTTTGGTATAGTCTATTCCTCACCCCTTCATACCCAGAATAAATTGTCACAGATTTCTCAGCCTTTTGAATGCAATTGATCTTGCAATACTGTGGTTGTTCATTATTTCCTTCAGTACCCTTAAGAAGGTCTGTAGGAGAGGTGGATTTACTGTAATGGTGGCTAAGTAGTTTAGCTTAATCCTGAATAAACAAACAGATGCACTCACCGAGGACCTGGCATCTGGGCCTGTCAACATTTATTACTGCAAGGCTCAGAAGAGATAAAATTATCATTAGCTTTCACAGGAAGGCCATGGATACATTCTGAAAGGGATGTACTTCAAACCACAACCTAGCCTCTCAGAGAAACTAGATAATTAGATGCCTGTATTAGTAATGACACAAACAAAATGCTGCTTTCTCCACTTGAACTTCCAAAGCTCACATTTTACATGTTTCCTGTCCTTCCGTGCAGGCCAAGGCAGAAATGGGCCTGTGAATATTACAGTTGTACACAAGTACATTTGCAGTTTTGTGTCTGCGCGTCCTGCTATGAGTGTATACTCAAAGGTTTTTCTCTGTGGCTTTGGCTGGTTTCTTCTAAAAATGTCTCTGTTAAAGAAACTGAATGTCATTTAGTAATTAACTGAGGTTTGGTAGGGAGCAGCCATATGGCAGCATCCTGCTGTTAATAAGCAGACTAGGGTGCAGTGCCCATGGACTACAAGGTCCAGGGGACTGTGGTGAACATCTTTATTACATATGCCTGCCTAAAATACCAGGGTCTAGGATTATTTAAGCTTTTGGGTCATCAGTTTTAAACCCGTATCTGTTAAAAATCCTAAATCCAGAACTACACACTTTGTTTAATTCAATAAGGTGGTGGGTTTGTTTCCCCTGTGATGATTGTTCTTGTCAATGGTTTAAATAGAGAACTTCAAACCTAGATTTAATCCCAGAGAAATATACTGTAGCAAAATTTGCTCAAGTTTTTGAAAGTGAATTTGTAACAAAAATAATAGGTTTAAAAATGACCCTTAAGTATTTCTCTGAGGGATTACACCCCTCAGCCCAGCCCCCAATAATACTTGTATTTCAGTGGGTGGACTAATATTCCTTATAAGCCTGGGCTTAAGAGTCATACTGCAGTGAGAAAGAAGATGTTATGACCTCCCCCTTTCATAGCAAAGATAGAATTTTTGGGACTCTGCTAGGAATGCTCATGCAGAAGGATTGTTGACTTCTGCTGCTTGTGCCATGCATGCTGCAGCCTGGGTTGGAAAGGTGCTCTGTGTGTTTCATGTATGAAAACCAAATAGTCAGTGGAAATTTATGCTATTCCAAGGTATCATCTCCTAGTTACAGCTCTCCTCTAGAAAAATAATATATATATCTCAAAGCATTTCTGTCCTCCTGAAAGTTTGGAGTCATATATAGTATGAGTGACATATATAAGCTGACTTACAGTGAATCTTCCCAATCATATGTTAGCTGAACAGGATTTGGAAGGGTCAAGTTATCCACAAGAGGGAAGGGTGACTTTCTGGTCAAGCTTGTCATGAACAACTACACTTGATAAACTGGAAAGTATTTTTGTTAAGAATACTCCATCAAGATTAGGCATTTGGGTTCTTTTGAGAGCATCTGTAGAGGGAGTCTGAGTACTGGAAAATGGTTAGAACTCAAAAATGCCTCACTCCATCTGTGGACTGCATCAGTTCTTGATTTCCTATTAAACTGAAATTCAAATTTGTTTCTGAATTATTTTTTTTTTTCAAATAATGACCATAGAACACAGATTTTGAATTGAGGCAACCAGAACAATTTGGATAAAACATTTGAAAGCTCTGTGAAATTTCCTCCCAACATCTTCTGAGAGCTCTCCAGTCTGCATTACTTCTGTTTTCTTTTTGCTCACAGTTGGCAGTTCCTTGTGCCAGAGAGTAGCTGAATTAAAGTCAATAGGCTAGATTATGTCCTGAGGACTTGACCCACAGTAATTGTGGTATGTTGCTGAGCAACCTCGCAGGACACTCAAGGAATGAACCGTACTTAGCGAGCCACAATTTACTAATTTTTTTCAAGGGTTTTAGCAATTTGTTGCCAGTAAACTGCTTCTACTTAGCTTTTTTCCAGTACTTGTTCAGTTCTAAACTGTAGCTGTTTTCCAGCTACTTGTCCTAGGAGAAGCAAATGGGGCCTGTTCCCTGGCCTCCCACATACTCATGTTCCATCAAGTAGCAGAAAGGGGTTACTTACAGCTCTCACTCAGAAGCCCACCATATCAGAAGGAGTCTTGAAATGATTGAGTTGTTTATTAGTTGTAAACAGAAAAATTACATCCTGGGTTAAAATTTTGACTAAAAAAAAGACCTTTTTTTTTTTTAACCTTTTTTTTTTCTTCTTCTCTTTGTGTGTCTATCCAGGCAAGCAACTTTTTAGTTTTCCTTGGAGCAAGTTATTTGCATGAAGTTCATATTCTGTGGTTCTTTGTGTTATGAACTGAAAAGAGTCAGTTCTTTCAAGGCCAGATTTACCGCTGAGCTTTGTGAGGGAAATAATTATTCAGAATAAAGTGACTTTTATTTCAGATCAGTGTGTCTGCAGGGGGAGTGGAGCTATTCCAATATAGTTTATTATTCAGTACCTCTACCTATTAACTTCTTCATATAAAGAGGACATCCGTTCTAGCATTCTTCAAGATCTCTGCCACCACTGTTTAAATTGGATGCTCATCGGTTTGTAGAGCAAACCAGCACCACAATTAGACAGAGTTATGGTACAGAGTTACAGGTGTTTGGCCACGTGCACAAATTAATATTAGGAACAGTCTACAGGAAAATATTTTTATTTCTGCAAATAGTAAGCAAAGACTTTTTTTAGGCTTTCTTCTTGGACTCAGCTGCTAGGTGGATAAACAGTTTGACCATGGGGCCTTAAGCCTTTTAAAATAATGTTGCAGCAAACCCTTGATGCATGCTGTTAATATACAGGGTGGGGAATCAAGCCTCTGTTATATTAATATTCTTTTATGTGAATTTTATCTGTTAGGACTCATAAATAGTGACTGCTGCGAAGCTGCTTTTTCATTCTGTTAATGCGCAGAATTTCCTGTCTCTTGTAAGCTGCATAAACTTGCAAGAGGTTTGTAGCTTGTAAGAGGTTTTCAAAATAACTGCTTTGATGACAGGTATGAAATTTGCACCTGCAAAAGTTGCAATCTTTCCTTTCTTGTCTTCCCCATGGGAAGCAGTACCATTAAACTGCTCTAGAAGAGATGTAGCAGTGTTTGGGGCCATCTATATGTGAATTTAACTTGAGAGCACACACTTTCTATAGGTGTTAGTTAAGCCACCTGTTGGGAAGGTGCCGAAGCAGCCTCAGGAAGAGCGTTTCCCAGATAAAAGGTTTGAAATATATAAAAGGGAGTCAAGGGGGCTTTTTGTTTAGTGATGCTGGAATTACACAAAGAAATTATTGCTTAGACTGCTTGCTTCTTTTTTTTAATGAAACCTTTTCGTACTTCTTGACTTTGATAAAGGGGAAGCTAATAAAGAATAGAATGAAATTAAATGATAGAAAAGATAGAAGAGGGCATTTTTGGTCCTAACATCAGTAAATTCATCTCCTCAACAGGGTAGAGGCAAAGACTGCAAAAGCACAGTTAGAGATGAACTGTAACTAGCCAGCTCTACTGAGGGAAGATTTGGGGTTTCTGCCTTTGTACAAGTTGCAGGAAGCTGAGCATGTGGTAGCTGTCATGCTCTGCTCTCATGTTCCCCTGAAGACACACTGGTTTTTCAGTCCTTAGGAGCTATGGACTGCTGCGATTCTGTTCAGCAGTTGGCTGTTAATCATTATGGGCTCTTATCAGGTTTGGGTTTGAGAATCTGTAAATAATCAAACCAGGTTTATCTTTGCTTAATCTATCACTTGGTCAGTCATCCCTACTGAAAATGTGGAGTAGCTGATGCAGTGTCTCTTTCTAAATGGGTGCAGGATGAGACAATACGTGCACCTGGGCAGTGGGAGGCAGAAAAGTGATGACAGTTCATTATCCAACTTCAGAATCTGGTTAGTCAATCCCAGTATTAGTGCACTTCAGACAAATACTTAAACACCTCCTTACAGGCTCCCTGGAGGTTTTTTACTGCAGTGTTGCTCCTGTGCTGTTACCCTCACATTACAGTCTGTAGAAAACAAAAAGCCAATATGACATGATGCAGAATCATGGTTGATAGCAAGGTGAGCAGAAGCTTCAAGTGTGGTTCTCCCATCATGACACTTAATGTGCCTCGTGGATCCATTACCATGAAAATGGCAGGAAGGTCTTGCAAGACCATATTACATCTGCTTTGACGTTAGAGAAATACCACTGGAATGGTTTTAGTGCACAGTGTTGAATAGCTGGTTAATATGCAGACATTACAGAAAAGTGCTGCAAGAGTGAATAAGGAGAAGAGATAAAAAAATCTTACAGAGGAAAACAGGAGATCGTTTAGGAGACAAAGCTTGAAGTGACATTTGGGTTGTGGTAATAGAGGAAATGACAAAGTGTGAAGCATTATACTGCAGTAAATGAGAGAAAGTGCTGGTGTGCAGCTGAAGTACGAGCAGCAGGTGGACATGTCCTAAGTATTGCACATGGATTACCCAACAGCAAGATCAGAAGTACAAATGAGGATTCGAGACAGCTGTGGAAAAAAGCTGGAATTGGATGTTATTCCAGCCATCCATCACATTTTTTCCATATACTTGTTGGAAACCTGTTCCCATCCGTTTGAAACAAACCAGTCCTTTTCCAAACAGTGTCATTTTATCAAAAGTTCACAATTGCATCCATAAATTCACTTCCATCTTTGCTTGGCAGAGCTACTCTGGGTTATGTGGCTTCTGCAAGCTTAAAATAATTAACTGGTTTCTTGCCTCCAAGACTTCAGTCAAGCTGTGATTCACTGATTTGTGATACCACCAGATACTGAAGTGTGAATCCATCTGCTCACCATGTAGAGGAGAAATAAAGGAAAGTACCAAGGTAAAAGCTTGGCAGCTGAAGAATATTGGCAGTTGATGCCTTCTTGGTGGGATTTCTTCTCATGTTCATTCTTCCATGTGTGTAGGTCCTGTCTACCAGCCCTTTTTTTGGGTTTGTTTTTTTTTTTTTTTGTCAGACTTTGAACATTTCAGAGAAGATGAACTGGAGAAGCAAACTAAGTCAAAATCTAGCACTCTTACAAAAAATCAGAATGCTCTAATAGGAGGTGAATTTACACAGTTTGCAGAATGATACAAATTATTGTTAGCCATATTGGCTGGAAGCAGATGGTGATGGTCCCCCTGAAATCTGCTTCTGGTTGTTGGTTTTGGAGACTTTTCTTGGAGGCCAAGGTTTTTTTCATCAAAAAAATCTTCAGTAACTGCTCTTTCCTACTCACAATACAGTCTGCATATCAGCATACTGCCTAATCACATCTTACTGCATTTTTTTTATACTGTAGAAGTCTCTTAAGGCCCATGCAACTTGTTAACAGCAGAAAAATTTACATAAACTAATAAGGGCCCCTAAATCTGAGGGCGAGGGGAAGCATACGTTTAGGTGCAGCCATTCTGAATTTCTTTCCAGGTAGTTTCCAAATTGTTTGACACTGACTTGATGATGTATTTTTGTTTAACTTGGTCTGTGTTGCTGGGACAGGTAGGGGGGAGGTTTTTTTTATTGGTGCCTCCTCTGTGACTTTGCTACAGAAGCATTTTATGAGTTACACATATTTTTCTTCCACTGCCTGAGATGTAAATGTATTAAGGCTGCCTGTGCAAAGGTCCAAGTTGAAGACATCTCTTGAAGCAGAATGAGATGCCTCTGCTCTGGTACATTATTTTTAAAGTTGTGGTCATGGACGATTTCAAAAGCACGTTCACCTTCATCATTTGTAAACTTCTCTGAATCTGGAGAAGTTAACTTTAGAGGAAAATTGTGATGAAGTAACACCTCTCTCTCTCGTTTTGCTTTTGTGGCTTCCATTAATCTGGTGACATTTTAGAATTCTACTTTCTTTGACTCGTTACTCATAACTAATGTGTTTTAAAGTCAAGCCAATCTTAATGCAAGCCAACCTTCTGCATATGGGTGAGTCCTTTTCTTAAACTTCTAAACTGCATGAAATCCAGCTATGAATGACACAGTATGTTCCACTACTTATATTACTAAATATAAAAAAAAACCCGCTAATTTAATTATTTCTGTGATCAATTGGTTAATAGTGACTTTTTAAGAATTAAGAAAATATGACCAACTTAATTCACTTCATCCTGGCTTTGCAGTACTAATAATGAATAGCAATTGTGGTTTCTCCCTCATGGTTATATACCAAAACCAAATGGAGGTTTTGTCCTTAATTTCTCGTTACTGAAGTTTGCAGTACAATGGCATATACACTAAGGGAGTAAGGAGTAGAAAGGCAGGTTTTAATTAAAACTCCCTTACATCAAGAAAACTTACACTGCAAATAGTTTAGCTTGTGGCCCAGAAGAGACTTCATGTAGAAACAAATACAGCAGAAAGCTATGCTGCATCACCTAGGAATGCTCTGAAAGATGTGGTTCACCAAAAAAACCTCTAGCAGAAGTTAGATACCATTGTACAAACTCTGTACAGCATAATCAACATTGATGTGCCCATATAACTGGATGCGAGATGAAAAATACCATGTGTGCAGTGCATCTAGTGACTGGAAAGAGGCAACCATGTAGCTAGCTATTTATATACTGGAAGAGTGCAATCTTAGAGCTGAAAGGACTTACTGAGCCAGTGTAGAAGTTGACTAAGCCAGCAGGATGTGTCTTTCAGGATAGTTCATGGTTCAAGCTGAGCAAACTTGTAGAGCTCATTTGAAAACAAATTCCCGAATGCTGCTCTAAGCCCCAGAAACTCAGTATGAGGCCCAGCCTTTCTGTCCAGTAAAACCTTCCCACCTTGACCAGAATACCTGCAAATTTGCCTTTTCCACTTTCTTCCTTTTCTACTTTCAGTAAAAACAGACAAGCTTAGGTCCAATGAAGGAGGTGCTTAAGTGACTTTGTAGGCACCACTAGGCACATTATGGCAATCAGGCTTTTGATTTGGAAGATAATCAGGTGTTTCTGAGTTTGGGTAAGAGTAAAGTCCTGTAAATTAGGAAGAGAATGAGATTTTTAAATCAATAATGGGCCATAATTAGCATCCACAGTGTAAAATGTAACCATGATTTTGTAATGATTGTTTACTGGTATAAAAGTAGTTAGAAAAAAAAAAAGTGTGGTGGTTTAAACTGTACAGGTTTATCTTGGAACTCCCCCTTTATCTGTATTTTAGAAACACTGCCTTTACTTATAAACTTGCACATTAAGCCCTCTGACCTCAGTGCTACACATTAGCCCCCACTAGAGATGCTGGAAAAACACAGAAGAATCTGCTGTTTCCACTTTCCACAGTATGAGTTCTGGTACACAAAGGATGTCTGTCATTGTTTAATATTTTTTGTGGTACTGTGAAATCATCTTGCTATGAATAAGAACGTGTCTGTGGTGCATCCAAAAGCAAAGTGTAGCCTAGTTAGAGATGAAAATAGCAATTTCACTA
The DNA here is from genome assembly GCA_024611175.1 of Megaceryle torquata. Lineage (NCBI taxonomy): Eukaryota > Metazoa > Chordata > Aves > Coraciiformes > Cerylidae > Megaceryle > Megaceryle torquata. Next base: position 90,984 of record JANIJG010017993.1, read on the forward strand.
TGACTCTGACAGCACGGAACTCTGTAAAAGGATTTATCCTCCTTAGTAGAGAACATCAGCCCACACCTCTGTGTTCCCAGTGGTACATCTCTTCTGGTACCCTAGTTAGCTGAGGTATCATGTAGGTGTCATAGAGACTGTCTCCCAGTCATACAGAAAAATAAATGGCAATTAACTCTAGTGGTAAGTTTACTGGTTGACCCCTACAGGGTCCCTAATCCCAAGTCTTTGTAGTTCCCACCTATTTAGTTCATGTCATAAGCTGCATTAACTTCTCTTACCTTTCACGTGAACAGGTGCTGTCAGTCTCAACTGCTATGTATAGTACTGGCAGTTCAGGCTGAGAAGCTCCTTGCACTTTTGGTAATGACTTAATTTGGATATATATGAATTTAGATGTGACCAGTCCCCAAAGGGATTTTGACTGTAAGAACTACTCACCTTGGGAATATGCTTTTCTAAAAAGCTGGCTTTCTGTGCAGTGCTCCTGTCTCTATATTCACCTTTTCTATGTGCCTCTTTGTACAGAGCATGAACAACATCTTTGCTCCTGCTGGCCTGGGGGAGGGAAACAGCACCTTGCACAAACAACATGTTGAGGTCAGAGGGTACTAAGAAAATGAAGACGGTTTGTTTTTCAAAAGATCTTTGCCTAGATTTATGGACCTAAACAGTATAATGAATGTAACAGCATTTTCTTGGTGTTCTGTCCCCAGTTTAATTAAGTATCTGTAACGTTCCTTGCCTTCACTGAAAATCAATTCTGATACTGCTTCTATCTTGTGTGAATTTTGAATTCTAAACTAAGACACCTTCTGATATTTTGCCCAAGTTGCTCTGATTTTACCTCTGCTTGCACCTTCTTTGTAGGAGGTATTTCTGCAAAATGGATGAACTTTCCATGATGAAAATTGAGATTTTTTTTTTCCAGTGCTCTGCTGAAATTTCCTTTTGCTCCCTGTTTTCTGTCCCTGCAACAACTGCAATGGAATAGAGAGGAACTGTACTTCCCCTTTTTACATGCTTGCAGTAATGCCATTGCTTAGGGGCATGTTGTGGAAAGCTTAGCACAACCTTGTTCCGTGCTTGGAAGCCTGCATTCCTGCACCAGAGAAACTTTCACTCCAAGTGTAAGCTTTGGCCTGGAGTTTAAATATAGCACAAATATTCAGAAGGATTTTTCCCTTCTCATGCCCTCCTACCCTCGAGCAATCCTCTTGGATGGTGTTGCTTTCCAGATGTTCTTGTGAGAAGCAGAGGGGAATCACTGAGGTTTGCACAATGGGAGGAGATAAGTTGTGGGGTTTTTTCCATTAGCTCTGCCAGGCAACCTGAAGTGCGAGATCCCAACAAGTTAGATTGGCTTCAAAGCTGGGATGAAGGAGAAGGGGACAAATATTCTGTCGGTAACGAAAATTCTTGATGTCACTGGCTTGCTCTATAAGTCTTTCTTTATTATTGCTGTTCTCCATGCAAACAATAACCACTGGTGTAAAGGTGAAGACTGTAAGGAGTGAGAGATCTGTAGACTCTGCATAGGTCATTTCACATTCTGGATTTGCAACTGAATTTCAATGTACAGCTAAATATAAATGCGAAAATTCAGTTATGCCAGTCCTGAGCCTCTAAGGCATGGATCCAAACCTAGCAGTTCAGTGGCAGGCTGCAAGCGTCACAAGTTGTTCTGCTGTCTCTGAGGTCTTTGCAGGAAGGGCTGGAATACTAACGACTGAAACAGGACAAATCCCTTCAGAGTTGCAGTGTTACTGCATTCCCTTTCTGGCAATTTCATTCTTTGAAAAGCAGGACCCTTTCCTTTTGTAATACATGACATAGCCTGATTGTCAGAAAAACTCTTCTAAAATAAAACCTGCTGTCTGGTTTGTGCCTCCCTGCAGTTTGGAGAGCTGTAATGGAGAACCTGCTAACCTGCTCCACCTTGGATCCTTCCTTTTGCTGTCTCATGAGCTTGTACAGACACTGAATTGTTGCTTTACTAGTCTTGAGTTTTTCTCCGACTGTAGCTACTTGCTAAGGTCATTGAAGAAGTATTCCTGGTGGTATTCCACATCGTTAGGACCTGAGTTGATATACAACACACTCGTACATTTTTGTTGCCTCCTATAGTGCAGAAAGGTGTGCGAAGCACCTCCCAAAACAGGTAAGACCATGTAAGACTTCAGTCTGATTTTAACTGTAGTTAAATGAGGTCAGATAGAATATATGTACTCAGAACAGAGAGGAAGGGTCCTGACTTGATGGTGTAAATTTTTAGGCTATTAAGAAATAAAAAATATATTACTTTGACTCTCATTTTGTATGGATACTGTGTTAAAAAAGGTTATTCTGGACACTTCAGCAAGGTGAGCAGCATCTACATGAAGAGTGAAAGGAGTAAAGCAGAAGTTGAGAGAAATGAGCATATGAGATATTGCAGATGAATTAATAATGGACCTATGTCAGTAGTAAGGTATGAAATTTATGTTTGACCCATTGGAGCTTCAGCAGAGTATCTTCATAGTTTCTAAAGAGCTTTCAAGATTTCCCTTGATTTCCAGAAGACCTTGCAGTTTACAGCAGCGTGTTGAAAATGTGGTGCTTTCTTTGTGGTGCCTCACTTCATGTTCCCAGATCACCTTTCCTGAAAATGAGGACTTCTGCAATGAATTCAGTATTGATTTTCCTTCTGTCATTTGCGAGGTTTAGGTATTTTCCAAGTGAACTGATAATTTAAACAGGATGAATGTTTCTTCCTTTGGATCTGACCCTGAAAGGTGTTACACACCATTTGTTTCTACTGACTCCAAATGGGAGCAGAAAGTGCACAGGATCTTGGCAGTTCTGGCCTTTAAATTGCAAATGAATTTAGTGCTTTTGATGTTGAACACTCGGGGATGCCCTTCTTTTTATAGAGTTGCTAATTACTTGATTCATTAAAAGTAGTACTACACTGCTGTGAATGCAGAATAAGTCTTCCTTTCAAAGACATTGTGGAGCTTCCCAAAAGCATAGTACCTGCTGTCAAACACCTGATTATCCTACACCCAACTCATGTATCATAACCTAACAATCTGAAGGCTTCCAACCCTTCTATAAATTGTATTTGGCAAAACAGCTCCAACACCACAGTAACACATACTTAGCATGCTTCAAAACAGCAATTCCTGTTTATGAAGTTTCAGAATGGAATCGTTAGATATTGATAGATTTGGAAGATGATGGTGAAATGATGTCTTCCTTCTCTTCTTGTAGGTTTCTGATAAATTTGAAGCTCTACTCCCCTCTAGCTGCTGTTCTGTCTCTGTTACCTTATTGTTGAGGGGGCCAGCAGGTCTAGTTTTCTTCTCACTTGCATGCCAGGTCCTTCTCCCTATAGTGGCTGCTCTAACTTCAGTCACACAGCTGTCAGTGTTAAGTGGATGTAACTCCCAACTGTTTTGTTTTCGGCCAGTGGTCTGTTGGCATAGCAGCATCTATACAACTTGGTGTTTTGGCAATTCCATACTGTAGCTCCTTAACAAAACTTAACTAAGCTTCAAAACGTTTTAGTTTACCTCATCCCAATGGCATTGCATTGGTCTATGCTTGGCTGAATATCTGCGAAGGTGTTTTGGCAGCCATTCTGGAAGCCAAGGGAAATCCTAGGTTCTGTAGACCTGAGTGTATTAGGCCCACACAGGCAGCCCACAGAGCCTCTCAGATGTTCCTGGTGAGTTGAATTCCCATGTACCTTTAGTGGTTTTTATCAGTTCTGCGACAGTAAAAACTGATCATGCAAACACTGTTCAGCAGAAAATAACTGTAGTAGTACAGGTAATCTCACGTAATTGGCATTTAGATCATTTCTGCCCTGCTGCACTTTTACAAGTGATTTTTACCATCTCTTCTGTTGTTTTAAGTGGAAGGCAGAACTTTCATTTGAGCTCAGCCTATGGATCAGTTCATACAGTTGGTCTGATTTATTTTCTGCTAGCTCAGCTACTTACGTTCGTTTCAGTCACAGATGTGCTTAGAATAAGTCTAAAGATTACTCCCTCAAAAAATAATATGTGGCTGTAGATTTACAACAGGGAAGTAAGCTACACCTTAGTAATACCATGGAAGTTGCAGAGTGGTAAGCAGGCACATCAGAGTGGATCAAAATTTATCAGGTAGTTTCTGGATCCCTCTGCTGCTAAAAATTGTCCAGAGACCTAATGAAAGCTCCATAGATTAACAATAATGTGTGAGTCAATTTGTCACGTGGTCCTTAGGTGGAATATGATTCATATTGTTACTGTCCCCCAGTGCAGTAGTTGCCTGGTAAATTAAAAAAAAAAAGAAAAAAGAAAAAAATCTAACAAAATACTCTTGTCTCGCACTTTAAGTGTAATAGTCAAGACACGGTATGTAAGTGTATGTATTGTAAGCACCATCTGAGTTTTCTCTCTCCAGATCACATTTGGTCCCTCTGGATTAATGGCAATGCAGCATGAGAAAATCTTTATTTTTTTCTCTCCCGTGTTGACATTTTGCTGGGGTTTATCAAGGCTGCCTCTGCCCTCTACTTGCTTGAAACCTTCCAAAATAACTTCATTGTTGCACAGCATCAAAGCCACCCAGTTGCAGTTTTGTCCCAGTGGTTGGAGTGGTTAGGTACAGCTGATAAGCCTTTCAAGTTTGAAAAGACCTTCTTCATTGCCGGTAGGCTGGATGATTACATTTGTGAGAACAAATGTTTTTGCCTTACAGAAAGGTGTGCTTGAGCAAACCGGCACCAGGGCCAGCTTCTGCACCCAGGTCCTTGCCCAGGGGAGGAGGTAAAGGAGTCCACATGCCTCCTCTTCTGCAGGCCATGTGGGGGTTTGCACAAACAGGTGAAAATGCCTGCTGTTCTAGGGACTGGAAAAGTGGGCCCCTGCATGGTTTCAGACATGCACCTTGGTTTGGCATGACAGCTCTGACCTTGTGAGCTGAGAGGAAAGGTTGCTGGGATGTGCCAGGCTCCCGCTCCCCAGGAGATCTGGAGCACAAATGAACCCAGCTCGTTACATGGCTGGAGGGTGACTCATGCCTTATAATAGCTGGCATTTTTAACACTTGTTGCAGCCCTGAGTTTCCAAAAGCTGATGGGGGTACAGTCCCAGGCACAGTTTTGCTGGGCTTCAGTGCCTCTCAGCAGCTTGTAACCCTGGTACATTGTCCTGTAGCACAGAGGCTAAGCTGTTACCTTAAAACTGAAACAGCGTGCTGATGGTGGTCTGCAAAAAGACCACGTAAGAAGGGCTTTTCTTGTTTGAGGTCTGAGGCCGTGACTTGATGGAACATTTGCTTTGCTGTGCTAATGAAAACAGTCAGGTGGCTGTTCCCGTGATGTTTCCACCCCTCCAGCCTGCCAGCATGACTGCCCACGGCTGCTGCTGCTGCTGTTCTGCTCAGCCCCTACGGTCGCAGAGGGGGGAAGCTGTGGTTTACTCTCCCTGTATCCTTGCCCCTTCATCGTCTTCCTCTTACAAATCATGCTTCTGAATAAAAGCGGGTTGTACAAATTTAAGCAACTGATGATTGCTTGCAACTGATGCAGTGGCTTTTGGTGCCACAGCCTGTTGGAGCTACTCTTGTGCCCTTCTGGATTTCCCTCCCCCCTCTCTCCCCTTCACTTACACAGGCAAGTTACCAGTGAGTTCGTTCTGTAAATTGGTTGGTGTTCCTATTGAACAGAGAATTGATCAGGCTAAAACCACTTGCTCCTCACTTTTCCTGTCCCTGAGGTCCTTTTCGGTCAGGCTGACACCCTGCCCTGGTGCACCAAATGGCTCTGTGGGTGAAGGTGCCAGCAGCAGGGGCTGCTGGGATGAACCTCCCCTTTTCTGCTGGAGGTCTGTTCTGCTTGTGAGACTCAGCCCGAGGAGGATGGTGATGGGCCATGCAAGCATGTTGGGGGAGAGATTGATTTTTATCACCAGTGGGGAGTATATGGGTAACTACATCCAGAGTGGGCCAGGCTGCATGGTTCTATATCCTTAATGAAAGATTCCTTCTGTTGACCTCTAGTGCTAATTAACATGGAAAAAGTAAACTGAGGTGGCCCAACCCTACTCCCTCACTGATGCTGCTGGTCAAAGCAAAAAGCAAATGAAGTCTTTATCAGTTTTATTTTATGTTTACCTGGAGCAGGTAAGTGCTCAACTGCCCAGAGCTTGTGAGAACAGGAATGAGATGCGGAAAACATTCTCCTCATAGCATAACTGCTTCAAATGGTTGTGGTGGAAGAAAAGAGCTGCACTGCCTTTTGCAAAGGCCCTGGCTATAATCAGCAGGGTTTTTTTCACCTTTTCCCAGCACTGTGTACCTTGTTTTAATATTCCTCCCACCCCTTCACTCCAGCTGCTTTTGTTTCTTTTGGGGGGAAGCGAAGAATCTCACCACTTCTGTTTTGAAGTTGTTCCCTCTGCCCCCACTCACCTTCCAGCTTGTGGTTTGTAAAGGAGTTTGTGTACATAGTTACTAGGGAACATTTCTTTGATGAGAGGTTCTTGTTCTGTGTATTCAAACTGTGCAGAAAAAGTAATTACTTAAATATACCTTAGTGACATGGTCTGTAAATCATGTTTCACACCAAGGGATTTCCTTTTGATGTCTCAGATAGCTCAGCTCTTGGATAAGAACCAATTTTCTGTGTTTGTTTTTGAGGATGTTTTACTTGGTCCTTTCTAGACTTCACATTAAGGAAGAAAATTTTGGAGTTGAGATAGGATGCTATTTGATATCTGGAGTTTTGTCTTCCTTTGGAATTAGGTAGCTTTGCATATTTCAAACCCAACTGCAGTGCTGAAAATGTTGTCCTAGGGCAGCTCTGGCAAGCGTTACTGAAAATTGCAAGTTCACGATCTCTTAAGCTGCTTCCTATTTTTCTTAGTCCGTATGGCTTGGTGAGTGAATTTTGTTCTTCAAAGAGCTGAGCACTTTGCAGACTCTATAAATATTTTTTTTAATGTATTACTGGCTGTGCTGGGCAGAGGGAAAAACAACCCTAATTTAAAAACTGTACTGTTTTGCCCAGATCAGCAGCCAAAACACCTTCTTAGATTGTGTATAGGATAGATTGGGTGTACAGGATGTCAAGGAAGTGATGTGTATGGATTCCCACACTACCTCTCCCAGGCATATTTTTTAGTTGTTACTGAATTGCAAGCAGTCATTTCAGATGAGGAGGTGGTAAGAATGCCACCCGTTTACAATTATCTGCCTCTGAGATTTTCTTTTCCTTCTGCCTGCATTTCTGCCAGTACCACTGACCTTCCTCCTTTAATGACTCCCCACAGTCTCTTGCCATTAAAATAATCTGTTCTGGTTTTACAGAATTTGTTTGCATTTGTCATCACTATTAGACAACAAAACCTGTATTGTTAATAATACTTACTTGGTTTTGTCATGGTGCTCAGTTTTAATAGCTTCTTTAATTCAAGATAAAAGTGTTTTCAGTTTCCTGTTTTGTTTTTTTCCCCTTCTTCTTGTCTAAATCTGCAGGGGCTCATATCAATGCACTTGAATTTCAGGTTTTGTACAGATTATCCTCAAACAGACACCTACTTTTCCAGCCTGGAGAAATCTGTATGACTCAGTGTTTGCTTGATGGGCCATGTAAACTTTTTTTTTTTCATGCTGGGAGAAAAAACTTTATGAAATATGATTATTTTATTCTGTTGAAATTTTTGCAATATTATCTTTATCACTTTAATATTTATTAATATTTGACCAACTCATATGCCACATTTTTTTATAGCGCTTCTGTTCTAAACCGGTTTAGATTTATTTTCAGTTCCTTCACTTCAACCTTACACCCTGAGTTTTGCAGCTTTTGCTATGAAAGTGGACTACATGTCTTGTGAATGGGTAATCACTTCCTCTGGAAATCTTCTGTGGGTGTAGCCTTTGGGATTTTTTTGACACTGACAAGATAATTACTGGCTCCTTGCAGTTTCCTTTACAGGCTTCTAAATAAGAGATACCAGACTTTGGCAGGGTACTGCTGTTTAGCAGAATGTTATGGTTCTCCTAAAGCCAAAAGAGTAGGGAAATTTTGCTTCCTAAACTACCAGCATTTTGGTGCAGCTGATTTTTGTTGAACTGGTGAGGTAGTTGAATCCCTGTGGTAAGCATCTCTCAGATGTTTCCCCAGTAACTGATCTTGCCTGGGTGAATAGACCGGACCAAGAAATGGAACTGACTCCAGATCTCATCACTTGAGATGCCTCTGATGGTGCGAGCACCATTGTGTTCAGAAGTGAAGGTCATCTTGATCTGGTTTATTTAAAGCTATGGTGTACCACATGCATATATACATGTGTGGGTGGGTCCAGATACGTATTGGAAGAAATGATGGCCAAGAGTTTTCAATTGCTCTTGTCCTGTGGTTTCTGGATTCTTGGAAAATCCCTGATTCTCTCCCTAAAGCTTGGGAAATAAGGACACAAGGGGGTTTTTTTGTGGTTTTTTTTTTGTTATTGTTTTTTGTTTGTTTGGGTTTTTTTGGTTTTTTTTTGGTTTTTTTTGTTGTTGTTGTTGTTTTTGTTGTTTTTGTTTGTTTTGGTTTTTGTTTTTTTTTCTCTTTTCCTCCCCCAGCTTTTAAGGGTGGATGATTGTAATTGCATGTTGGCTTTACTGGTAGCAAGATTCGCCACAGATTAATACCGTTGAAGAGAACTCACTCACTTTTCTTTCTGAAGAGGCGTAAGCAGCATTTTGAAGTTAGATTTTGGAATGGGAGCCAGTATTTATTAACAGGAGAGCAGGTTGCTCACCGTGCAGATGTGGTCCCCACCCCGTGGAGCCCTAGGCATAGTGAGGGCTGTAAGATGTCAGCTCAGCTGTGACGCTGTGCTGCTGATCACATGCTGCCCTGTGTAAGTGTGTATAGATTGCTGTTGTAAATCGCTCGCAGAAATCCTTTTAACTGGATGATGGGCCTTAATTTTGTTTTATGACATTTATTCTGGCATGTCGGTAACTGTTTATGGATTTGATGACATTTCTGCTGTTGTAGGGGTCCTAACAGAAATAAGGCTGTTTGCTTAGTTGTCCCAAGAAGCCACGGGCATTTGGCAGGAAGCCCAACCTGCTGGTTTGTTTTGTGTTTTTTTTCCCCAGTAGGTTTTTAACTGAATCGCTTCCCTTTGTGCTGGTTGCTCTTTCTCAAATATGGAGGCAAGGACTGTTCCAGTGGAGAGTTGACAGCATGGATGTAAGTCAGGAGCAAATCAACGTTTTAAATTTGGTGACAAGTTCAGTGGATTTTGTTACCTTTACACTAAAATAAGATTTCAAGGTTTTTCAAAAAGAGGTAACTTCTGTTTCTGGTGAACCATTATTTCTGGTGGTTTGTTGGGATTTTGTGCTTTGTTTTTGTGGGTTTGGGTTTTTTTTTGGGGCAGTATCATTCACACTTTCTGTAAATAATAGTCAAAACTCCTTTATGGGGCACTTACCATTGACAGTATCACACTGTAATCTCCACTTACATTGCAAGATATAGAAGTATGTGTCTAGAATAATTTACTTGACATAGATCTTTCGTTCCCCTGAGGATTTTAGATTTGGGAGGAAGATTTTGGTAATGTTCTTGTCCTGTTAACAAGATTTTGCATTTTAACAAGCAAGTCATGGACCCCTATGGATTAACTGTTACAGTTCTTTTACTTGTATAGTAGCACAAAGCTTGTATGAAAATCTTCTGAATGTGCATTTCTCTCATGAGTTCTCTTTACACTGCAGTACAGAAACAGTCATAGAAGTTTTTTAAAGCACTAAAATTATCTACTACTCTGGGGGAAAAAACCTGCATGAGTTTATTTACAGAAAGCTGCATTTCCAATGTGATGTGGTACTTCAAACACAGAGCTCTGAGATTTGAAGAGCCTATCAAACAGGATGGTTGTATGCAACTGCTACAACTGATATAAACAGCTTTGTTGCACTGTTTTGTTTTCTCACCCTCTTCTTTAAGAAATGGAAGAACATCACTGTGCTCGGTAAGACTATTGGAGGTCACCAGGTATCTTTAAAAAGAAAACCACCAGCAGAATTAAAGCCTAGGCACTGCACTGCAGGCAGTTAATAATTCAGGTTGGGGAAGGAATATACAGAAATAAGACCTTTCTCTGGGTGAGAACATCAACCATGCTTTTGATTGAAATAATCATGTGGTAAACTTTTATATGTGCTAAATGGGCATGCTGCACTAGAACAGTGGGACCAGGTGCCTTTCTGCCAGGAGCGTTCATTCAGCCAGCAGCTCACTTTCCTCTGCCCTCTTCTTAGGACTGCTCAGATCTGAGCAGGGATGGCACTATGGACTCCTGCAGTCTTTTCCCTGGGCTTGGGACTGTATCAGCCAAGGTGCAGGTGTGCTTCCATAAGTTTGATGATGTGTGATAGGGATGGCCACATTCAGGTCAGGCAACGAACACCTCTCTGGTCACGCCATAAAACCAGGCAGAAGTGACAGCAGCATGCGTGGCTCACCGTAAGAAATGCTTTCAGCTCTTTGCCATAGTTGTCCCTGATCTCTTTATTTTACTGCTTGAGCGAATCTGGTTTTCACAGAAGAATTTTTTTTTTTTTAACTTCTGTTACAGAGATGAGCCCAGAGCTTAAGAGTGATATTTAAAGCCCTGAATGGATCATTGCCAGTCTTGGGGCATCTGATAAATTCTTATTTAGGTCAGGCCTTCTTGGGACAGCCTGTAGAGAGCAGTATGTTAGATCATGTGGCAGCTCACAGAATGGAATAAGCCAACCCTCTGTAAGTGGCCAACTTTAAGAGGTTTTTTGAATAGACCTGACAGCGGATAGCTGATTTTTATTTTCTTTAACAGGCAGACAGCTCTTATGCCAGATCCATGCTTTCCTCTTACTTAGCAAGATAAAGAGTACCTGTTGCACACAGTTATCCTTCTGCTGGCTCGAAGGCACAGTAAGGACATTGGAGGAACAAGGGGCTCTTTGAAATGCAGCCTTATCTCTAAATGGGATTCTACCTCTTTTCCAGCCGAGTACTGCAGAAACCAAGCAGGACCAGGGTAGGCAAATATTGCTAAAAGCATCTAACCGCAGCCTCTGTCACTGCAGTACCTACTTGCTGCCCATTGTCCTGCTTCAGAGAGTATGAGTTATCGAGAGCTTGAGCCAGATTTCATAGACCCAAACATCAGAGAAAAATACATTTGCTTTAAAAGGCGAGGGCACCCTCTTCCTGCCTGGAACAGCCTGAGCTGGTTATGAGCACAGAGCTGCTATTGTTCTGCCCTGGGAGATTGTACTAAAAGCTTTGAAGCAGTGTTTGCATGTAGGTGTCAGTTTTCTAAGGAGTTTTTGGTTGTTTTTATTGGGGGGGGGGATGTGGGTGTTTTGGGGCTTTTTTTAACCAAAAAAAAAAAAAAAAAAAAAAAAAAGGAAAGAACCCTGCCACCCTCCCTTCACAGCCTTTTATTGGCAGTGGCTGTTTGACTTGGTAATTGTCGATTTTATGATATGTTGTTTAGGCTTCCCAGTTTTTCTTTGGCCTGGCTATTTAGCTTCTTTCCCTTGTTGGATCACAATCAACATATAGTTAGTGCCAGAACTTTGCCATTACAGATAATGGAGATTCATAATGTTCTATTATGCGGTCTGTTTTGTGGAGTATTATAGGTGATATGTGAAAAACTACTGTGCACATCCAGCACTTACATTTTAAGATTCCTTTGTGAAATCAAAAGATCAATCAAATGGCTGCAGTGTAAAGTGTGGGCAGGAGCTTGAGAGCTGTAATGCGTAGCACTGCACCGTGTCTCAGCTGTGCTGTGCAGCTTCTGGGCTGCTTGAGCCTAGCTCGTGCAAAACAGGGCTCATCAAAGTCAGAGTCTAGTAAGGTGCCGTTCTGAAAGGTGTCATCCTGCTCTGCCTCTGCATAAATCTCAGTCAGGTGCTAGAAGACGCAGTGAAAATAGTTTTAATCTAGAGACTCAATTCACCCTGAATTGTGTTGGAAGCTTTCAGGGCTGGTGCAGTTAATGTAGGTTCACCAGTCATCTCCATTCCTGCATGACCATCCCAGTCTGCTGACCTGCACCTGACCTGCACTGTATGGGGAATAGCAGTTGGGGGGAAGTTCTAAAACATTTAGGTTCAGACAGTGTGTTTGAGAAGGGTTAGGGAAGAAACTCTCTTTTGCTTCCCCATGTGACAGCTTCCTGTACCCTTTCACCAAAATGTAAGACCCTGCCCAAATGAGAGAAGAGAGGCATCTGTTTACAGATGAAGAACGTCACTGGGTGGAGTGTAGGAAAGAGCCTGGTATGTCATCCTTTATTACTCTTATCCCTTTCAGAAGGCAAATCTAGAGTGAGTTAGAGCAAATGTGGAAAGGATGACCTTTCTTTCTTCAGAGAGCCAGTGGGGAACATGGAGTGAGTGATTGAGCACCAGTGGAGAGAAATTTCTGGGCAGCTATGTGCAAGTCATAGGCCATGCAGGATAGAGTCCTCGGGGTCTGTTCAAGGACATGATATCGCTGTATTCAGACATTGGAAAATATGGTTTACAAATGTAAAAAGTGGGAAAAGTAACTTCCCTTTTATGTGTCTTTTTTTGGAGATTGTTAGACTGTGTATGAATTTGGCTTCTGATCTTTCACATGAAACTGTGAAAGCTGGACTCTCTTTCTGAATGAAATATCAATGTATTGGACGCATGATTCCAGGTTCTGGAGTTTTAGGAAAATCACCAGGACCTCTTTAAAAGAATGAAAGTTGGCAGGGTGGGACAGGGCTTACCAGAGCGGATCCTCATAGTGATTCCTGACCTAGGCTGCCATTAGACCCTTGATTTAGCATTCCTTCAGACAGCTTGGAGAAGGCATCTGAAGGGTTGGGGCAAATGAGTTGGTGGTCACCAAGCAGGTGGAGCCTTTGTGAACCCAAAAGGTTCCACACAGAAAAGTCCATGAGGGCCACAGCCAAGTGTCTCATGTAGTTGAGGATTTGTGGTGTCCCGTGGCCTGCCTTCACTGCATCTTTCTGTTGCCATAGGATGTCCTTGCTCAGAAGCTGTGGTCTCTTGATTGGCCTGGCACTGCTTCATCCTTCAGCCTGGGGTTTTCCGAAAGCTTCTCCCCATGCTTATCAGTGCTACACTCTGCTACCTTCCCCTTCCACCTCCAGACACCCACGCCATCTGGGCATGCACATGCTGCTTTTGAGAGAGGAAGACACCCTGCCTGGCAGTTGCCTGCTTCATAAGAGCAGCCATTAGGTTGCCAGTGGTATCTGCCTTTTGCTTCTTGGCTGGTGCAAATGGATCAAGCTTGTGCCTGATGAGATGCTGAGGAGAGAGGAGAGGAGTCACCTGGTGGATCTGCCTGGGGAACCCTCTTACAGGAAACACATATAAAAGGGCAGAAACCACAGTGTAGGTAGGAATGCACAGCCCTTGGAAAACCAGGCAGCAGCAGAGGAGGAAAGGAATATGGCAAAATACAAAACCATTCAGAAATACAGTGCAGAACCTGGAAAGAAGGTGTAGTAAAGCTAGGAAGGAGAAAAAAATGCAATAAAAATTAAGATATACAATTTTTAAAATTGTTATAAGGAGCTTAATGAATTGCAAGATTCTCTGGAGTGGGAAAAGAAAGGGTAATAGTGCTACCTTTTATCCCCCATAGTAGGAATAATACTCATCTGAAAAAGTAAATTCTGTGAAATCCTGTTTTATGGTTAATTAATACGTTTCTCTGAGATGCTGATTAGGGGCGTTGAATTAACAGCATTGGAAATGAGGCCATTGGCCACCTTCAAATGTAAAGGTTTGGAGGTTTTTTTGTTCCCAAATAAAGAATTCAGTAACTTCTTGGGAGCTTTAGCGAACAAGCGCTAGCATGGTGAAGTTAAATTCCTTATCACCTCTTTTGATCTCTGCTAACTTGCTGTTGTGAGAAGTGTAACTTGTCCTTGAGTTGGAGCTGCTGCAGACTGGTCACAGCACATAAGTACAGAGTGTTTATTTAACTGGGACTGCACTGTCTTTGCTCCAGCAAGCTGAGGGGGAAAAGGAAAATCTTAAGGTACACTTCACCAAAGGGGGATGCAAAGGTTTAGCTGGAGTGCTTTGTCTCTGCTATTTCAGAAGAGTTGAAGGTGTCGAGGAGCTGAGGAAAATGCCGATGACTGATGAAAGCACAGAGAGGGAAAGTATTTTCAGCAGATTCCTTTTTTGTCCCTGGAGCATACCTGAGAAAGCCTTGTCTGCCTTAAATTGTGAAAAGTATACAATCTACATTTGCTAAAAATACTCTTTTAAATTATAGCTTTGTTCTTACTTTAATCTGGTTTTTATCGTGTAGGTTTCAGAACAACCCCTTAAACAATGTTAAGCATGACTGAGCCATAATAAAGGAGAATTTCCTTATGTTTGTGTTTCTCTTCCCAGCCTCCATCAGGAACCTGGAGGAAGGCTCTCTAATGAGCTGTGGTGAGACTAGGTGGGAAGATGGAAAGGGGAGAACCAGGGTGCCAGCAGAAGGGGTATTTGGCAATACAGTCCTAGAATGAAGAAACAGTGCATATTGATGTGACGTATCTTAGTGACGTATCTGACAGTAATCATATTTTTTTTCTCTTGTCTTATTCCTCTCTCAGCAGTCATTTATCTCATTCATGATGTTAAATTTATTGTTAGAAAGATTCAATCAGTATTGATAAAGATGAATACTAGATGTTTCTTCTTGTGCCCGATTCTGTCCTTGGCATGGTGGGACCCTATGAATGTTTGAAAGGGGAAGGAAAATAAACCCGTAGCTGCTTCCTTGGTGGCAATTTTGAATACTGCACAGCTTGCTAGTGTACACTTACAGGCTTAGTGCCCAAAGGGTCACAAAACAAGGCTCTCTGCCAGTTTCCCTCCTCCTGTAATTGCAGAATAGGGATGACAAAGCTGCTCACAGGAGTTTTGTTTCTTGTGTGTGGTAGCTTTCTTGACAAATTAATAGAAGTACAAGCAGATACTATGCTGCTTGTGGTTGCTGTACAGTAGGAAAAGAAGATGCAGTCCTCAGATGAATTAGCAGTTTGCGGTCCCTATCAGCAGAATTTGTATTGATGAAGATTGAAGATTATTTTTTTTTTCTCTTTTTTTGGAATGGTGAGGAAGGGAGGAAAAATTACTTGTGAACCCAGTTGAGTAGGATCTTTACAGGAAAATATTCTTCTGTGAAGTAGCATATGTAGTGCTACAGAAATGTTATAAATTTTTGTGGTTGACTATGCAGTTGGTTTTGTATGATAAAAATCATGACACTGTACTTCAGAAGCAGTGCTTCCAACACAGCTGTTTAAGTGCCTATCTGTAATTATTTTTCTGGGCTCCACAGGAGCAACTCTTCAGGCTGCTGAGCTTGCCTAAAATTCAGTTTAAAAGAAACCAGTTCAGAGTCATGGAGAGTGTTTGGCACACTAGGACTGCAGAAGAGAAGCTCCACAGGGCAACAGAGAGGATGCTACTCAGGAAGTACCTCTTTCTGGAGATTGTTCTTTGCTCTAAATGGCAGGGAGAGTTTTGTACACAAACCAGTTGTATAACTCTGCATGTTGCCACTATAGATCTTTAACTCTCAAGCAGCAGCCTAAGAAGGAAACAAATAAATCTCTTCTGGTCTTTAGGTGAGGGTGACTGGGTGGAGGTTTGCCTACCAGCTGGGGTCACCCAACCACAAGGCAGAAGGTTCAGCAGAAAGAAATCATTATAACATGTTTAAAAGGGCCAACTCATTTCAAGAAACTTGCTTGTAACAAGCAGTGCCCACATCCATTAAACCCACTTGGGTGCACCAGGGACACAGGCACCATGCATAGAGGTGGTCTGGAGCAGAAGCTTGGTGATGGTAGCACCCATAAATCAAGCTGTTCCTCGGAGGTGCAGCCACCAGTACGAGTGTAAGAGCAGATCAAACCTCAGGGCCCATTTTGGAAGCTCTTCCTTTTTTGCCTTTTTTTGCAGCAGGCAGACACTACCCTGTTCAGTTTACCTCTGAAGACAAGGCTACCCAAAGAGCATTAGCATTTTTACAGGTTTGTTGAGGGCAGGATGTAATCTATCAGGAAAAGAAAAAAATTATTCAATATTAAAATTAATATTTGCTGTCCTTCTGATGAGCAGAAGATTTGGGAAGATATGAGTGAAAGCAAATGCCCAGGAAAGCTCTTATTTTATAAAATGTGTTCTTCTCAGGGTAGGCAAACCTCAGAACTTTGGGCTAGCCTAGGACCTGGCAGGGCTTGTGGCTTCAGCCCTGGGGGATACAGACAAAGGGTAAACCTCCTGGCTCTGATCTACAGTACAGCTAAAGTTAATTTTGGTCTCCTGTTTGCTTGTTGCTGAAGAAATTGTTGTCACTACACTCTCTTTTTCTTCAGATTGTGTAAGGAGGTTTTAAACTCTTGTCCTTTTCTGGGTTTTGGGGCAATTTCAAGGTGACTGTCAAAGATCTTCAGCTGTCATAGATGTTCAGGTGCCAGACATCCCAGCATAGCTCTCCTGGGCATTTGAGAGATGACACACCAACAAACTTCAGTCCCTGTTGGGAATGCAAGTTTCTCTGTGATTGAGATGACTTTTAATGGGACACAGCAGTGTATAGTCTTGGGGGGGAGAACAAGCTTGAAATGTGGGGATCTCCTCAGGGATTTTGAACAATATCTCAGTTTGATTTTTCATGCTTGTCTGAGTATATGCAAACAACAGCTTCAAAATAATTTCAATATGTGCTCCTTTCTACTGCCAAAACATCTGATGCTGCAGTGGGTTCCATGGTCATAAAGCTAAATCCTACATTAGTTTCAGACCACAAGAAGCTGAAATCATTAAGCCCTTCCAGAAGACAATGTTGAGAGTCAAAGGAAAAACGATCATACAATAATCATTTTCACTCTGTTCACTGTCTTCAGCTCTCAATCAATCTTTCGGATGTTTTCTGGTGGGAGGACATGGGTGTGTGTTTGTGTTGATTCTTCTGTTGTGAAGCGTATTGGTTCACTGGGGTGGAGCTTTCACAAAAGTGATCTTTTAAAAAAATAAACCTCAAATAGTTGAACAAAAATGTCTAAATAAATATTCCCATTTTTAACTTGAGCATTCAAACATAAGCACATTGTAGGATTAAGGCTGCAGTTTTATGCAAGATTCTGTTACAGGTGTATTATGCCATAAATTAAACTTTTGGAAAACATCATAATTCTTCCTGAAATGGTTCTGACCTTAGGCTGTTCCTTGTCCAAATTTTAACCTGTTTCTCAGGAGAATGGTATCAGCTGAACCTTTGCAAAGAAATACTTGCAAGTTAGGTTAAGATAAGGAAACAGAGGATGTTTCCCTTTTCTCATTTTCAGTACTTTGCCTAAAATGCCGTGGTTGAAACTTTCCTAAGAAAGTCCACTTAGTGTGGAACATGACCTAGCAGAATTTTTAAAAGTAACTGGAGAGTGTTTAATAATGGAAAATACCTAACAAACCCAACTGTGGATGGCACTATCTACTTCTATGGCATGTAGTGTGTTTTTCATGTGCTGTCTACTTAAAATAAGTTATCCAAATACATGTAGGAGCATTTGGAGGCTTTACAGCTTGTACATCTGCCAATTGTGCCTTTGCTTGCAATCATCATTGCATCCAAACTGAATCTGCAATGCTAACAATTGACCCTTTTCATCTGTCTCCAGTCTTGTTCAGTGGTAGTGGATATCTAGAGTTGACATCTTCAATTTTTTTTGATGGAGTGTTGTAAAGACTAAAAAAAAATCTTCCTGTTTCTGGCCATATCCAGTTGATTCTTTCAGTACTGATGGCTAAACAACAGATGCTACAAGGTTGACACCTCTTCTTCCATTGGAATATAGTGCTTTCCTTTTGTGTGTCTTACTCCAGTGAGGAAGCTGTATTTTACTGGGATTTGAGTATCCCTGTCCATAGCTGAGCTGAAGTGTATGCTGACTCTTAACTGATGGCAAGAGAGTCCTGTGCTTAGCAACAGGACATTCTTGTAAGGACTTGGAGAATTGCAAGTAAATCTTATTGCTTGTGTTAGTAGTAGAGACATTTAAATGGGGTTGAAATGGTTGTTTTATTGAAATACTTCTGGGTTGCAGTTATTTTACATATACAGCATCATTCCAACTATGCAGAGTTCAGGAGAAGTCCAATGAGGTGGAGAAAGAGTCATGGTTTTATTACCAAAGCAACAGTTTCATGAGCTGTAGGCACTAGTTGCAGAAAGAGCAGCCAAGAGTGAGTTGGGTATTTTTTGAAACGTGTTTAACTGGTTGCTTTTTAAATGTGACTACATCTTTTTTAGTGGGCATGACTCAGAGGTCATTGTATGTGTTTAAAAATTCACAGCATATCAATGCGCCGCTGGATATTAGGATTGGTGGAGAAAAAATAATTCACAGCATCATCCAGTGCCTCTGGTGGGCAAACTGTCTGGTCACAGATTAGCAGACAAAGAGAAATTGAAAAATTGGTGATTTTAACTTTAACAACGGGTGCTTAATAAAGAAAAAATTAGTTCCTTCCTTATGAAAAACAATGCTATTTATGTTGCTATCTGTTAAATGTAGTGCTATTTCATTAATTTTTAAGCTGTCTCCATACCCAGCATAGCTCAGAACTCTACTACCTTTAAAATATGAATGTGAGAAGCAAGAATTACAGACTTTAAAGATTGTTGACATCAATTATAAATTAAGGACTTCTTGAAGATGTTATGAGATTTTTCTTCTGCTGGCTGTATTGTAGTTTGCTTTTTTGGGTTGGGAGGAGGACAGGCAGGATTATACTTGTGTAATTTTCTTCCAGTTGTGCATTCAGAAACGTTGTTCAAAAAAACATGGGAAGGGATTTGATTTCTCATCTTCTGGACTGCAGGCACAACAGGCTAATGCAGCTGTAGAGATGTGCTCAAGTAAGAGAGTTTATGTTATGAAAAAGTTATTTCTGACTAATTATAAACAGAATCACGGCCCTTGGGATAATATAAAAGTATTACTCATAGAACACTTGTTTTGTTACCAGTAAAATATTTAACCTTTTCATGCAAATTCAAGGTTGGCATCTGTTTGCAAGGTCCAAAGCAGCAATTCTGTTACAGCAGCCACAGTGCTTGAGGGAAACGCGTGGCTCAGGCTGTGTCCTGCTGATGTACATGCAGTAAGCACCAAATGCCAACTAAGAATTTTAAAAATAGTCCTGTTGCCTGTTTTTATAACTATCTTCTAAACTACAGAGGGAAGCTGAAAGGTGAAACTCAACCCATAAATCTTTCTATTCAGAGATGTGACACTGTTCATTACTGGTTCCTTATGTAACAGCTTTGCAGTACAAATTAACTGAGAAGCTTCAGCTTTGCTCTGCTGGGTGTTAAGGCAGCTGGAGAGGGATAAACACTCAGAGGTAGCCATGTGAAATGTTGACCAGCAAGTGCAGAGTGCTTTAGTTAAGTGTCATTCTTAGCACTGAGGGGGGACCCTGAACCCATCCAGCAGAAAGAACCTAGAGAGTTTCAGATGTTCATCTGTATTTTCATGGTCTCAAGGAGAGCAGGCTGAGTGCGTTTGGCTTCAGACCTTGCTGATAAAAATGCTTCAGTTGCAGTCAGGAGTTTACCTTCCTGCCCCAGAGGTCATGGATGAATATTCTCGCTAAACTTGAATTTCTCACTAAACTTGAGGTGGTGAGACTCAAGGCTGCCCAAGGAAGTTGTGGATGCTCCGTCACTGGATGTGTTCAGGACCAGCTTGGATGGGGCTTTGAGCAACCTGGTTTAGTGGGCGGTGTCCCTGCCTGTGGCAGGAGGGTTGGAAACAGATGAACTTAAAGGTCCCTTCCCACCCAAACCACTCTATTATTCCATGAATATATGATATGAAGTGGACTTGATGCTGGGATGGAAAAGACAAAAGCCCAGGTCTGTGCCCAGATGGGATGTATCTGTGAAGGTGTGTAGAGGTTGATATTCATTACCTCCTGATTCATATTGCCATTAACATAAGATAGGGTAAAAGTGGAAATGGCAGAAGAGTTTAGGTATGACTTGGCAGCTTTAAAAATGAAAAAAAAAAAAAAAGTGTAAAACAAAAGCTTAATCTTTACTGCTGACACGCTGAAGTATTACCTTTTATGTAGCCCATTTTTAAAAAGATTTTTCTAATGCCCCCTGTTTATCCAAGCTGCCCAAAATATCTTCATCCATTTTTCTTTGTAGAGTATATAAGAATGTGTTCCCATGCTTGGTGCTGGTACCTCACCTCACCTTGTCTTTTTAATTAGATAAAGTTTCTCTTTGGACAGTAATGGGATGCTTGCTTACCCACTGTAATATGAGTCCAAAGTGCCTTAAAACTCACCAAATACAATTTGACTGCAAATCCTACAGTGTGGCACCTGTATTGCATGAAATTCATGGACTTGTTTATCAGAAAAGAGAGTGAGACGTTTGGAACTTTGATATTCCCATCAAGAATCTAATCGACTCTTAAAGTGCTTTTGTTCTCTTAAGTAATGCAGGGCTTGCTGCTGTTAGTGTAGCAGAGGGCTTGGCTGGGTTTTATTGTGCTGGTTTTTTTATCCCCTTGTAGATGAACTTTGCTCATGCTGTCGAGGCGGTAGTAAGGTCTTGCTGCGTCCTGATGTTGTACTCTTGGAAGAGATTTCTGCTCCTCTGATGTATCATGTCAAAGGTAGCAGACGGTCAAAGCTGGAAAAATACCAGGGAAACGTGAAGGGGTCAGACCTGAGAGCTGCAGCAGCTATCAAAGTACTGTAGGCAGGACAGCATATGGGGGAATGGAGTTCCTCAGTGCCCCAGCATTTCTGCTTGAAACTCACGTCTGCCCACATCTTGAAAAACAAATGACAGCTCTCAGTCATCCTCATTACCTCTACCAAATACTTGTGTTTGATCCCGCCTTGAAGGTTGAACAAATTGCTATCAGGAGTCTGCTGGGAGTACTAGGAATTAATTTCATAATTGTAACAAATAATTATGTTTAATATTGCCACAGTACATTGGTATCATTTCAGTGCAGGTAAGCAGAAACAATGTGAGTAAATGTTTGAGAGGTAAGTTGTCTTTTAAAAACTTTAATGAAGAAGCAATCCTAAACCTAAAAAGTGCTTGTCTTTAAAATTAGCTAGAGTTTTACAAGTCTGTTAGTAGCAGGACTGAATCCATGGTTTGCCTTGCATAGCAGCATCATTTAAAAGGCTTTTTCTTAATAGCTCCATTGGCTTTTGCTTAGAAACAGACAACTTCTAGAGGAGGAAAAACTGTGGCTGGCAATGAATCAGGACAAAACCAAGGGAGAAAAACTCAAAGCAGCTGAAAAAGAAAAAAACATTGTGGCCAGGACAACAGGCTGAGAGAGCTCTTGAGCAGCCAGAGGGTTGCGGTCAGAGCTTGTAGCTGCTTCCTGCTCAAAAGCAGCAGCAACAGCAAAGCAATTCAAGAAGTTTCATTTGAAAGTTGAATGTTTAACTTGGGCATCTAGAGTCTTCCATTTTTAGGCATCCCAGTGCTTTTGTGTGCTAAGTTTTGGACTCCTTCACACTTTGCTTCTTTGAATTGTCAACCTAAGCATTCAGAAATCATGAATCAGCCTCCCTCTGCCCCCAGTGGCTTAGAAACCATGAAATTTTAAGAAGTAACAGATGTTTTATTCTTTTTATTTGCCTTCTGGTTTTTGAGCTTGCAGAGTTCATATTTTAAAAGTGTTTTTCCTTGAACCTCAGGCTAACACTTTATTTATTCACTCCTTAAATTTAAAACAGATTCTCCCATCAGCCTCAGTAATGGGGGCTTAAAGAAGAAAAATTCCATGCTCATGATGAAATTGTGAGTTGGCATTGCTTGGTTCCTTTAGTTTGTTTTAGGGAATATAGGATGGGACTTGATTTTCTGGGTTACTGAGCATGATTCTCTATTATCGCAAGCAGCCGTATTATGTAATCCCATCCAAAATTTATTTTGACTCCATCTTAAATATACTTACATTTGCTGCCCTGCATTTTCCCTATGGAAAACTTACACAGAACCTCACTAATCAACCAGTTATATTCCGCCCCCCCCCCAATTTGTAGTCTAAACATACTTATAGCCAGGATAATACCCATTTGTTCTTGTGTTAACATCATGCTTCAGCTGATGCGAGTGTATGATGTTCCTTTAGTTCTGTCTCTGCTTTTGCTCTTTCCTGACATCTAGCTTTTCATAGTTATAGAATCATAGAATCATTTAGATTGGAAAAGACCTTTAAGACCATCAAGTCCAACCACTAACTGTACTCTACCAAGCCCACCACTAAGCCATATCCCCAAGCACCACATCTATACAGCTTTTAAACACATCCAGGGATGGTGACCCAACCTCCTCCCTGGACAGCCTGTTCCAATGCCTGACAACCCTTTCAGTGAAACAGTTTTTCGTAATATCCAGTTTAAACTTCCCTATGTTCATCTTGAGGCCATTCCCTCTTGTTCAAGCACTAGTTACTTGTGAGAAGAGACCAGCACCTATCCCTCTACAGCATCCTTTCAGGTAGTTGTAGAGAGGTTTCCCATCAGTCTCCTTTTATTCAGACTAAATCGCAGAATCACAGAATTTCTGAGTCTGGAATAGACCTCCAAGATCACCAGGTCCAGCCTGTGACCCAACACCGTGACATCAGCTAGACCATGGCACTAAGTGCCACATCCAATCTTTCCTTAAACACCTCCAGGGATGGCAACTCCACCA
>JANIJG010017993.1:124429-136681 GCA_024611175.1 Megaceryle torquata
TGAGCCAGCAGTGTGCCCAGGTGGCAGGGAAGGCCAATGGTATCCCGGCTGGTACCAGGAATAGTGTGGCCAGCAGGAGCAGGGATGTAATTCTGCCCCTGTACTTGGAACTGGTGAGGCCTCACCTCGAGTACTGTGTGAAGTTCTGGGCTCCTCACTTCAAGAAGATATTGAGGTGCTGGAGCAGATCCAGAGGAGAGCGACAAGGCTGGGGAAGGGACTGGAGGGAAAGTCTTGTGAGGAGAGGCTGAGGGAGCTGGGGTTGTTCAGCCTGGAGGAGATGCAAGGGGGACCTCATCGCTCTCTACAGCTACCTGAAGGGAAGTTGCAGTCAGGTGGGAGTCAGGCCCTTCTCCCAGGCAGCTAGTGACAGGATGAGAGGGCATGGCCTGAAACTGCATCAGGGAAGGTTTAGGCTGGATATCAGGAAGCAGTTCCTCACAGAGAGGGTGATCAGGCATTGGAATGCACTGCCCAGGAAGATGGTGGAGTCGCTGTTCCTGGAGCTGTTTAAGGAAAGGTTGCATGTGGTGCTTAGTGCCATGGTCTAGCTGATGTGGTGGTGTTGGGATATAGGCTGGACTTGATGATCTCAGAGGTCTTTTCCAGCCTCAATAATTTTGTGATTCTGTGTTCCATCACAGGTAGCACTTTACAGTGATGCACAAAGCACAGAGCTTGTATCTTCCCTTGCAGATCCCATGTGTACAGACAGTTCTCGCTTTCTCCTGCGTCTCTGCATGTTTAAAAGGCAGGTCAGACTCCCGGTGTGTTCAGGCATAAGGTCTTTTGAAGCTGCTTAGAGAAATATTGGGTATGTTTCCTATACATCCATGGTACAAAGGTTACCGAGCTGTTCTGAGTATCTCAGCTTGGTGACAAATCTTGCATGATCAGACAAGACTCTTGCATATTGGGACCTTGACTGGCAAAAAGCAACCCAAAACTTCTGCCTTTCAGGTTGCTCAAAGACGAGATAGCTTTTGAGACTTCGTTTTGCACTTTGAGTTTACATTTCCTTGAAAATATATTGCAGGTATGAGTTGTACTTGTTATGAATAAACTCAGAAGCATCTCTGTTTCAGTTTTACACATAAAATACAGAATTACTCCACATTCAGTCTGGGGTAACTGTAGGATGCTGCAGCCAAGCTTTTCCTTAGCAAGCCCATGTTGGTTTTTCAAGACAGCCTGGTACCAAGCAGATCCTACAGAATCCCTTTAACTCTTTAAACTTCATGCAAGGTTGCCTTTCTTACCCTGCCTCGTGTTGTGGCTGTAGGAGCACTTGGTCCAGCTGGAGCAGTGCCTGACTGAAGGCAGGAGTTAGAGTGGGATGTGAGTATGTTATAGGTGAACAGCAGACACAGCCTGAAGGCTTCATCTAGAGGTGTCCTTTCAAGTTAGCAATCCGGTCATGAAAAGTTCTGTATGTTGGTGTTAAAATGTTCCTTTCCTCCTTTGCCTAGTAAAGTACAAAGTAAAATACATACAATCCCAGATGGTGTCAGCTCTTGCTCAGATTAATAGTCATGTTGAGATTGATGCAGGGCTGAACAGGGATAATCTGAAGCTTTTTCTCGTTACATTTGATTTTGTTTTAGATTTAAGTTCTATTCTTTGCCTGAACATCTCTCAATTTTTGTGGGTTTTGGATTTTTTTTTTTCTTAACCCCCCAAGTTGTTGCATTTAAATAGTGTCTTCAAAGGGTCATACTAGAGTCATGGCTAAACTAAAATGCATCCAAATAAAAATAGATTGAGATGCAGAGTGGTTATTAACTGGTTTCATAGTTAATAACTCCTATATAGTCATAG
Source organism: Megaceryle torquata (assembly GCA_024611175.1). Lineage (NCBI taxonomy): Eukaryota > Metazoa > Chordata > Aves > Coraciiformes > Cerylidae > Megaceryle > Megaceryle torquata. The sequence goes on from JANIJG010017993.1 coordinate 126,248, forward strand.
CACTCTATGTTCTTATGTTCCCAGTCTGCGTATAAGTGTTCTGTTTTCCCATTTGTTGACTTCAGTATTGCCTACTCCTTCATTCTAGTAGAGTGTTTGCTTATAGCTAAACAAAATGAGGAAAAATGAGCAGGCAAAGAAAACAGACCAGAGAAGAAAGTGGTCTGAATAATGGAATGATTTTATTTTCTTCCCAAACATTACTTAATGTTAAAAAAAGAAAACCCAGAAGGTGGTTAGATGATTTTCACCTTGAAACAGAAAGGAGTGGTAAAGTAGGAGGCAAGGGGTGGGGGGGTGTCTCGTGTCTCAGAGATTGGGATTTCCATCCCCAATTACGCACTGGCTGCTGTGCTCCTGAATTACATTGAAAGCAGTGAATGGTGCTATTATATTACTTTTCAAAAGTTGTGGGCTATGAAATTCAGTCTGAGGTATTTTTAATGAGTGTTCTGAGCCTCAGTTGCAGCTATTCCCAAGAAACAAGGAGCACAGTGTGCTGCTAAATACTGCCAAGGCCACGGGTTAAACTCATTCATTTTTTTTGCTCACAGGGAGGGAAAGTAATATCAACATTTATTTGACAGGTATGTACTTGCTTCCAGAGTTGAGCTTCAGTAAAACAGCTTTCCATAAAGCAAACGTTCTGAAAAATGAAGTTCTATCAGCTTTGCATCAAACTCCCATCTAGTTTCTGAAAACAAACCTTCTGGTGCATTTTCCAAAGCCAGTGCCCACACTGGGCTTATGCTGTGGGCATCCCTGCACTGCAGGGTGCTGTGCCTGTAGCCATCAGGCACATCTCTGGGGGCAGAAACTTGTGGTGGAAGTGCAGCTTATTATGCCAGATAGAGATACTTGCCCAGTTAAGCCTCCTGGCTGTCAACTAAACATACGTAATTTGGAGATAATCCTCGTCAGAGAGGTGCCTGCTGGCAATCCTGGGTCTCCACTGAGTGTTTTGGTGTCATAGTTGTGATGGCTTTGGGGTGAGTCTCTCTCTTCTCAAACCTCTCAGCAAGACGTAGCTTTTCGGGGAAACTTTGTTAGCATGCGCCTGGCTTTAGAAAAGCCGTGTGGTACACAAGTATTGTTGCCTTCCATTTTTCTTACGTGTTGATCTGCAAAGTAGTTTGTTTCAGGTTATGAGGAAAGCACTGTTTAATGCATCTGCCCTGCAACTCACTCCAGGATCTGAAATCCATGATGGGCTGGCTCTGGTTCTTGCAAGTCATCACCATTCAGCGTCAAGGCTCTAAAGCTGGAATATGTCACTCCAGTGATACTCTTCAGAGAGGAAAATAGTCTCTTCCAGCTGCGCATGTTTGCCCTGCTAATGGGATAAAGAACAGCTACAAACCACTTTTTAGTTTTGCTAGTAAAATTAGGCATCAATGACTCAGCATTTGCAGGAGCTAATTTAGGGTGTAAGATGACACATTCTGAGTAAGTTTTCTTATTGTTCTTTTAATGCCTCATTTTGCTTATCCACACAGTGCATTGGAAATTATGTTCAAGGAAAGTAATTTTATTTTAGTACAGTGGCTCTGGCAAGAGTCTCCTGCTGGAAGTCTCCAAGAACTGAATAGTTGGCGTGTGGAATTTTGCAGCCTTTAACAGTTACTTAAAAGACTTGCTCTGCCACTACTGATTTCCCATAAATACTTTACACCTGTCTGAAAAAGTTAGCAGTAGTGGTTGTACTATAAGAAACAAGCTTTGGGGTTTGTTTTTTTTTTTTCAGGAGGACTGATTAACTTGTGCAGAGACCTGTTGTTGAACTTTGGTGAGTTTTTTGTGGGTGGGGTTTTTGGGGAGTTAATGAGATCAGCATTTGCAATTCATACGAAGGCATGTGCTGTCCCCATTGGGATAATTTCTTAGAGCATTGTTAGGCAGACAACATGAGGTTTTTCAGCTGAATTCATTGGCAGAGGGGATCAGAGCGTCCATTTCAAGTCAATAAAATGAATTTTAGGTGCATATGTGTCAAATGTAGTTTGAATTTACTTTTTTTTAAATATACAGAAAAGACAAGGTAAGTTGCACTTTCTAACTGAGATATCAGATACTTAGAATACTGTAAATATAGTTGAAAGAACCAGTGAATCAGGATGCTAATATTGAAGTTTTTTGTTAATACGTTTCACCATTAATAACATTTTGTAATAAACCAATAGGCACTTAGACTACAGTGACCAAAGGCTGAATTTTTTTTTGGCCTGTAGGGTTCATGGTGTTTAACTGATGAGAAGTTCTGTATTTCCTTGGCATTGATCAGAGTGGGATGAATGTGCAAAATAAATTCTCCTGCAGGATTTTGTCCCTACAGCTACCTGAGGAGGAAATTCTCCAGGCTACAAGAATCTGCCTCTTTCCTCCCCTTTCTTCTTCACAAAGGGCTCCACAGACTTTGTGGTAGTTGCTGCTGTCTCTGCAGTAACAAACTCCTTGAAAACTAAAAACTAAATTTAAAGGTGGGAAATAAAATCAGTATTAATAACAGTTTGCATTGATAAGAACTGTCGAGAAGTTAAATGATTGGCTCGCTACACCTGCAGATAACAGGTTCATCAGTGGTATGAAATGCTCAGGTTTGAAGGTCCCCAGCTCATCTCTTCATCTCCTCACCTGCACGTTGAAGCGGCATATATAATACAGTGTAGGTAGTATTTATCCATTAAATTATAAAGCTATAATTTTATGAACCAAGTGAAAAGGGACCAAGCAGAGCCTCTAATTCTAGTAGCTTTACTGTACTGTAATTATAGAGATGTCCAGTTAGCTGAGGATTTACTGTAGCTGAAGTTTGTATTAGTCTGACTCTGCTGTAAGAAAAAGTTTAACCAAGCCCTACTGAAAATAAAAACAGCCTCATCATAAAATTTTACATAAGCTTTCCTAGATAATATTTTTCCTTTTTTCCTTCCACACGATGTTACTATTAAAGAGGGTTATTTAGTTATTTCTTTTTCTTATATGTATTTAATTTTCACCTGAATTTTACTGTTGGCTATTTCTAGTAAAGTTGATTTGGGGCATTGGACGAGTGCTTAGTCTAGTCAAAGCAATCCTTCTGCTTTTGCTTATTGTAGAAAATATTTTGACATAAGCCAGTTTGTCATGATAAGAAAGCCAAGAGCACGGTTACAATACAATAACAAATCTGTGTACATTCAGATGTAGAAAATTGCAAGTTGACCAAAATTCATCTCCAAATTGCTAAAAATGCAAGCAAATGAGATGATTATTAAAAAACTTCTCTTTGTATTTTTGCCTCAATAACTGTTTCCTGTGTTGGTTTTTTTGACTAACAATCACATACCTAAAATAGTAGTTTTTGAGTTCACCTTGTTTGTTGTAGCTGATAGGTGGGGGGGAGTGTAACTTTGCTGATGCTTTTTTTTTTTTTTTAAGGGCTGGTATTTGGAGTAAAACACTCTTCATATAAAAAGCACAATTTCCTACAATCACACTGTAAAAATAAAAGATGCCACTACCACCAAAATCAAAAGAAGGGTAAAACTATATGGAAGGTGAGCACTGGCATTAAAGGGAATGCAGCTTATGTGGTGAGTGTAAAGTGGGAAAACAGTCCACTAAAATCTTGAAAGAAAGGCACACTAAATAGTCTGATTGTATACACACAGTGGAGGATCAGTTGCCTGCTTTTAAGGCAGTATAAGAGACTTATTCTGCTACTGCATTTGGCCTCAATCCTGCCTTTGATGGTATGTGTGCAGTCTGTGCAAAAGCATGTGGGATACGTGCCAGGAATGGAGCCTTTAGCTGCATTCAAATGGAAAATATCTTAAAAGGAATGAGGTGCCTTTAAGTTATCATGAAAATTTGCCTCTTCTACACTCTCCCTCCAGATGAGACTTGGTGGCCAGATACCAGGTACAGGGTGAGATCTGCGTACTTAAAAGTAACGTTGGGAATGCGTGGCTGCTCCGTTTAAAGGTGTCACTTCTCCTCTTTGACTTGATCTAGTACGTAGGAGTGACGAATCGCACTTCTTCCAACACTTCCCAACTACCCCATCTAAACTGAACAGCAATGTAAAAGCTAGTAAGCCCAGGTGTAAGAGCTATTTTTATGGTCTAAAGTTATTTTTATAGTCATCTAATCCTTCCTATAGGATTAACACCTATGCGAGGAGAGGAGAGGGAGGGGAGGGGGGGAGAGGAGAGAAGAGGAGAGGAATCTCCAAATGTCTTGGCAGTTTTAGGTCCAGAGGCAACAACACATAGACCAGTGCTGCTTCATTTTAATCCCACCCTTTAAGTGGTAGACTTTTGCTAAATATGAACTATGCATTTCATTTTACATCAGAAAGGAGAGCTCTAAAATAGGAAATTTGTCTTTGAATGCTGACAGCATTGTTCTCCTGGGAGTAGTTTTCAAGACTCCTTTGAAGTATAAATTTCTGGCAGGGGTTTTTTGTTTAAGATCCTCATTGCTTAATCTCATCTTTGAGATTATTTTCATACTATTTGCTTATCGTGAACACTTGTTGGTTGGTTTTCTTTCCTTGCAGAGCTGTAGATATGTATATAATTATTAACAACTTTGAATAATTGAGAAAATTTATGCTGTTAAGAATGTGGGGTTGTTATTTTTAGTATTGATTATGACTGTATGTGACTTCAGGAATAGTAATGAAAACACTGGATGAAGTTTTTGCTATCATTTTAATGCAGTTGTTAAACTGGTGTATAAAAATAATTTGGGAATCGGACTGACCTGAAGCAGAAGGGCTTTTCTGAGTGATTACCTGTGAAAGAACAAATAAAATTTTTAACTTTGTACAATACAATATTTAAGTATTTGTAAAACACTTATCATGACCAAATTGTCACATTTCATTCTTGAGCACCCAAAAGGTGATAGGAACAGGACATTAGTGGAAAAGAAGTCTGCCTTTATACTGTGGCAACTGTGAATGATTCCTTTTTCTTTTAGATACACCTTTTTCTTTTAGAAGAACATAAAGGAATTATTTTCTCTCCTTACCAGCTGGTACTAATGCACAAGCAAGGGTAATTAAAAAACAAACTAGCTTTTTTTTTTTCTGAACCATTTGCAGCAGTTCTGAGAAAGAGAAGGAAAACAGAGTAGTCGATGCTTCCACATGAAGCTCTCTCTTATTTTGTCCAAAACACTGATGAGACAAATTTTTCAGACATTCCAAAGAGAGTGCTTATTTTGTTTGGGTTTTTAATCTGGTTTTACTGCTCAGTAATGTGAAAACAAACACATGAACACAAACCTTTCAATCAAAGATGTGTTCAGTCTGGGATTTGACATTAATTGGCTGGACAGATAAAAAGTGGTAAAAGTTCTATTTGATTCTAGACGCTTTTTTTTTTGGGGGGGGGGGTAAATGGTTAGTGAAATAATTGCTAAATTAACCAGTGGATGGGGGAATGTGTCCAGACCCACTTCTTTTCAAGTGCTGGATATCTTCCAGGAACTGCTGTGCACTTTCTTTTAGGAAAAAAAAAAAAATTACATTGCAGACTGCACCAAAGAATGGCCCAAACAAGTATGTAGAGGGAGATTATTTTCTTAAATGATTGGTAAGTTCTAGAAAATTAAAGAATTGCTGGACCTGTTAAAATTTACAATTGGAAGATCATAAGCAACATACTGGTTTGGATTTTGGTGGGGATAGAGGGAGAGTGAATTGAGTAGGACTAAAATAATGATCAGGCAGCAAATGCTGAATGCATGATGCATAGAGTGAGCTACTTTGGCTAGGTACCTTCATAGCTTTGCAGCTAAATGTGGTGATGCGCATTATTTCTAATTTAGAACTTAGTGGCCTGATGTTCCCTGAAAATGTAAAATGATTTTTAAAATGTGATTTCACAGAGTTAAATGAAAGGCCAGTTCAAAACACATTAAAGATGTGTAGCTGGAAATCAGAGAGCTTCTTTTCACTTCAATAAATTTATAATGTTATTTTAGTGTAACTAAATAGCACCTCAAGAGAATGATACTAATTCCCTGCTGTCAGTACAGGGGGGATTCACCTCATCTAAAATGAACCCTGTAACACGAATGTCTGGGCTTGTCATCAGGAGTGAAAGAATACAACTGTATTGCTAAGTAAAAGTTCATTTCTCACATGCTCAGATGGTGGTTTTGCGGTGTGAAGAATTGCTCTCTGGAGCTGTAATGTATCTTCATTGTTTGTACGAGAATCTGGCTGTCAATAGAAACAAGAGCAGGGGACTGACACTCACTGCAGCTACTTCCCAGCTTCTGGATGTTGCATGTGATCTTTCTCCAGTTGTATTCCACCAGTACACAGTACCCTCCTGTTTCCTTTCCCACTCCCTTACAGTGTAGCACCTCTGGTAGTCAGTGGTCTGGAGGTATAGTCTTGCCACCAGCCTTCATTGTGGCAGCTTCCATGTCAGTGCCCACTTGCATGCCTTGTCGTTCAGCTTTGATCTTCACCTTTGGGTCAGTTCTTTCCCGCTCCAGTGTTAGCTTTCATTCAGTGATGCTTAGGGACAGGAGGAGACAGGTCTTCTGGCCCTCCTTTTCCGTGTCTTCCACATTTGGCCAAAGTGATGATCTTCCCTGGAACAAGTGTGAGACTTGTGATGATCATGTAATGGGCCTGTGCTTTCCCACTATAGCAGGGAAAGGCCATCCTATAGCCTATGTTGTAGTGCAACCTTTCCCCACTCTGCAAACTTGCATACGTGTAGCTTATTGGTGGCCCTATGGGCCCCCATGGGCCACACCAGCACTGGTGTGGAGCAGAGAAAGTGACCAAGGTCTAGTTCCTGGGCCATGGGTACAGCCATAGGGCTGTGGGCTGGGAGCCATTGAAGCTTGCCTAGTACTTGTTGCCTGAGGCATGGCAGCAGGGCCATGTCTAATGGTTGGAAAATGCCAAATTCTGTTACTGCTACTGTTGTCCCATAGGCCTTGTAACCACGTTCAAGGCAGACACGACTGTTGGCTACAGATGATGTCATCGGTGTGGCGTACACACTCCTGAATGCTTCCTCTGTCAGCTCGTGTTTGCTGTGCCCTGAGTGACTGCTGGTTTGCTTCCATAACCAGAAGACTGAGATTTTAATTTATTGTGTTTAAATTTTTTAGTAGGGATGTCATGGAACTGTACTGAATCAACATCTGTGTGAGACCTGAGAGTTCCTGCTTTTGTGGATGTTGTACTTCTCCTTCTGATCCTATGAGACCAGAATGTCATCAGACTCTAAATCTCAGCAGATTTTATATGTACGGTTTCTCTTGAATAAACTGTCAGATTTTATTTTGAGGTCGACTGATCAAAGCTGAGATGAGTTTAGAATAATAATCTTATTTACAACTACTCGAATAAGAAGCATTTCATGTTACTGAGGCACACTCCAAACAAAATGCCAAGTGACATAAATGCTACAGGACTGCCGTTCCACCCTCTAAATGCCAGTAAGAAAACAAACTTGTATGAAAGCACTCAGCAGCTTTTAAGCAGATGCTTTTACTTGTGGTCCAAGATGGACAGGCTTGCTTTCCTCAGCTAATCCTGGGTGGTACAGTAACACAGGTTGACTCTGCCTTTTCTTACGTTGGTCAAAAAATTCCACTCTCACAGAGATGCTTTTTTTTTCCCCCCTGGGAGGAACAATGAAGTTTGGTCTTTATCAGACAGGAGACCATCAAGTACTTTAGTAAGACATACATGTAAAATCATTAAGGTTGGAAAAGACTTCTAAGATCACCAAGTACAACATCTATCTAACATACATATGCACAGGCAGGTTTCCATTTTTCTGGTTGTGCATGAGGATGAAAGCAAATTTCCTCTGCCTCTTGCTTCAAGGGAGGCTGACAGCCTTCCATTCTCTAGTGGCCCCAGCCAAACTGTGGAGGTCTGAGACTAGTTTGGGAGCAGGAGGATTTCCCTGAAGTTTCTAAATCGTTTGTAGGTGTATTTTCACAGAAGTAAATTAACACTGTTATTACACTCAATCAAATGTCTTTAAAATATTATTCTTTTGCCTCCAATGAAACCCACTTAGTGGGAAGCTCTTTCATTAAGACACAGTGTATGTTTGGATGTACCTATGTACAGCGATAGATGGGAGTGGAAAATAGGGAAAGCTTTCTGTTAGAACTGACACACAAGGCATGATGGCCAGCATGGGCTGGGCAGTGGTCATCAGAGATGCTTTTGGTTTATCAAAGATGGAGAATGTGAAGCAAATGTATTCAAATATATTTGCACTTGAGACTTACTTTGGATGGCAAGACATCAGATCAAAAGTGCTCTGTGTAGAATGATAGATGTCTTTTTTTTTTTTTTTTCCCCTCAACTTCTCTGTATCCTCTTACTTGGCATTTTGATATGAATTATATTAATTACTACAAGATTGGTTGTGATGAATCCTTAAAAACAATTAGTATTTCTATCTGAAATTGTTCTTGATGTGTTTTCTGGTGGTATGCATGAGGCTAATATTTGCTACAACTAACACTAACAGTTAATAAAATCATCTAAGGCAACATTGCTTCCTGGTAGCAGCATAGGTCTGTTAGAGGCACTGGGAGTGTCTTGGGCAGAAACCTGCTCAGCGAGTTTCTGGGGAGGTGAGCTTGGTTTGTTCCTTCCGACTTTCAAAACCAGCCAGTAATGAAGAATTTGGTCATAGTGTCCTGCATCACTGACCAGGGTGACAGCACCACTGTGTTAGCACATAGATCCAGTGCCTTTGCTAGAAAAATGCCACCCTTTTAATTTCTCTGGTGTAAGCCACGCTACTGGGTATTTACTTTTCACAATTCTTACTAGACAATGTTAGAGAAAGTGCATTTGGAACGATGCTTTGTAGTTCAGGTTGTCGTTGATGACCAGGTGTTATCCTAGTTGGAAAAAAAAAAATGGGGCCTTATTTTTTTGGTATCTCATTGAAGCAGAGACAGAAGGGTGTAGTGGCACATGAGGGAGCAGGTGAGATGGAGCAGTTGCCCCCTTGCAAGTAGCCTGTTGGCACAGCTACCACCTGGAGATGCCAGATTCAGGTTTGGGCTCACATTCAGGTTTGAGTCAGGTCAGCCAGATTGCCCACTTCTAATGATTTTATTTTCTTTCCTTGATCACTGCTGGTTTATTTTGCTATAGTAATTATTTACTGAGCGGAAAGGGAAATGGCCAGTCTGCAGGTTGAGTGCAAGGGCCCTTATCCAGGGTGTAATGGGTCTCTTGTAGCAGTGGAATGTATGCAGTTTAATGGGTTTTTATTTGTTCTGAAGTGAGCAGAGTTCTGTGTTTCAGGACCTCGAGTTAGAATAGGTGCAATTGTCCAGAACAAAATATTTCAGCGATTGGCCTTTTCATACAGAAACAGTGTTTTTTGCTGAAGACTCGCTGCTGAGCTGTCATTTACAGTGGGTTTAACTGATGTACTGATGAGAAGACTCCTTAAAATCAGCAAAGCAGCAGCTCTGGGAACTCATACTGGGCTAGAACACCTGGTCTTCACAGAGGGAAGACTTTCAGTGTTTGGAAGGACAGGCTCTTGACTCCTCCAAATTATTTGACAACTCTATCAGGGTAGCACAGACAGGCCTTGAGCAGCCTTGGTGCCTCACAGCACGAGGCTGGGGATACGCCTGTATGAACTCAGAACCCAGGACCTGAGCCTGTCAGGTATCAAGAGGTGTCCATCAAACCCTCAGACCCTTGTGTTTTGTGCGACGGGTCTGCTGGTGAGTGTTTTAGTTTCAGTAGGGAATACACAGATGTACATGGCACCACCTGACGTAGCTTGTAGAGCCATGGATTAAATAGCTGTCTTATGAAATTCACAGTAGAGTATGGCTTTGGCAAACATAAGAAAACTGTATCACAAGTCCCTCTCTTCTATGTAATATTATTTTTCTGTAAACAAGAAAACAAACAAACAAAACCCCATCAGTAAAGATGGATTCTGAGCTACCAGGTATGGATGGATATTTTCTGTAGCTTTACAACTAGTGTAATTATTGTCAACTGCCCTGTGGGTATGGTTGAAATATCCACTGATTTTGTAAACTGTTTTTACAGTGTTATTTGCTGGACAATTTCTTAGCATAATAATTTTTCTGCCACTGATTAAGAGCATCTTTGTAACCCTAGGCTTTGTTTTCTTCTTACAGCAAAGAGCTCCAGGGAAAGTTTTGCACGATGCTGTTTGCAACCACCTGAATCTTGTTGAAGGCGACTATTTTGGTCTTGAATTTCCAGATCATAAAAAGATGATGGTATGTAAAAGGATTAATTTTCAGCTGGTTTTCACCTCCATACATACTGTATTCTCTCCCTCTGCTCCTTACTTATAAGGCATATTTAATGCTCAATCTTCAAAAAAAAAAAAAAAAGGGGGGGGGGGGGGGCTTTTTAAAAAGAGTGTTTTTTCCTCTGGGGGA
>JANIJG010017993.1:140286-151033 GCA_024611175.1 Megaceryle torquata
GGGGGGGGGGGGTGGAAATAGAGTTTCATAGGCTGAGAGATGCAAAAAGAATTCCATTGAGAAACATTAGTGAGTGTGAAAGGGCAGTAATCTGAGGTCTTTGCTAACTGGAAGCACTAATATAAGTAATGATGAAAATAGCAAACAGCACTGGAGCACTTAGAGCAGAAATACAGGCTTGTTCCTGTCTGGCTTCTCAGGTAATTTTCTAAAATGGGTATTTTGAGTATATTTCAGTCTCTGCATAATCTAAATTTATTAAAGGTCAAAGATGTTTTCATTCCAATATATATTCTTTTTTTTTCTAGAGGAAGACTCAGATAATTTGTTTTTTAATGACTAACCTTTGTGACGGTTGTAGAATTTTCCTCCACAAATTGCAGATGTCTCCATGGGAGGCTCTGTGCAATTTAGGGAGATGACAAAATACAAATTTTGGGCAGAGGTAGTTACCAGCAGAGGACTGTGAACTGTTGCATGTCTCCAGGCTTTGCAAGTCATGTGTCTTTTACCTTCTACATGAGACCAGGTTGGATGGGTCTAATGGGAGGTGTCCCTGCCCAAGGCAGGGGGGGTAAAACTAGATGATCTGTAAGGGTCTCTTCTGACCCAAGCCATCGTACTGATTGTCCCTTGGCTTTCTATGACATTTGGCCCATGCGCTTCTGACTGAGACTGTGGAAAGCGGGTTTAGGCCATGAAAATGCTATTTCTACCCACTGCTTCTCTTTTGAAAGTCAAAGGAAAGACCCACGCACAGTTCTGAAAAATGGATTGTTAAAAAACAGGTGAAAGTAAACTATATGCAGAAGTTACATTGCCCCCAGTTAAGAAAGCCTAGGCCTGAGCTTCCCAGGTTTATAGAAAAGAGGAAATGTTACACAGCTCAAAAGTAAGCTTCCTCCCACTGTCTCACAGCCTTGACCTGAGAGGACATTCCTCCCCCAGATGGTGGTGGTGACACTCCTTTATCTCCATGGGGCCAACCAAGGGAGCTCTACATTTATGCCCAGGCCTCACTCCTGTTGGATTGCAAAAACCAGGAGGTTGCTGCCTTCTCATTTCTCCATTTGCCCAGCATTCCCATCTCAAAGGCAAGCACCACCTGCTTTAATCTTTAGAAAGGCAGTTAGTTAGGGTGAAGACTACAGTGACAGTACAGGACTATCTTTTTCTGAACTCCTTGTTTCAGTTGTTCTTTCCACAAAATGAATTGTTCCTGACCAAATGTGCTGATTGTTGGTATCTGAGATGAGCAAGGGGGAGATTTCCTCACTATCTCCAAGCTGTCTGAACCTGTACTACTTCAAAAGCTGTGCTGTGGTGACGGCCCACTAATAGTGCTGTTTCCTGAGCATCTTCCAGAGCTTTGGGGAGAAACCCGCTACATGTAATTAGGGAGAGCATGATGAAATGCTCTGGAAAAAATAAATAACTGATAATCTAAGTAGTGCAATGAAAAAATGCTCCTCTGCAAGTGGTAGTTTGTTCAGAGATAATAACACCACTTTCTTTTGTTTTCAGGTGTGGCTTGATCTCTTGAAGCCTGTTATGAAACAAATTAGAAGTAAGTACTTCCTTGCTGTCATTTATTTTGTCAGTTTGCGAGTACTTGAATAAATTAAGACTGTCAGTTGGGATCTTTATCTTCTCAACTTTCTTCACTGATTTATTATTTTTTATTTCTGGTCTGTCCTTGAAAGATGTACTGTGTGTGCTGTGAAATTCTGTCACATGAATATATGAAGGGGCTGCCCCTGACTCTGTGGGACATTGCTGTAGAACTTGGAGCTGTCTGAGAGCAAGAGGAGGAAACAGTTGGGATGGGGCCATCAGGGAAAATTGTGGTGGGAAAGGACATGAAATAGTAAATAACCATCAGTGCTGGAAAGAGTAGAAATGAACAGGAAAGGTTTTGATTATTTTGTTTCTCTGTCAAATATTAGCCAAGTTCTTCATTTGAGCTTTGTCATTGAAATTAAGTTTTCCTTGGTGGCCCTCGGGTCATAAGAGTCTGAGTGTATGCTCTGGCACCTCTCCGCCCACAAAAGAGAGATACATTGGTCTTTTTATCACTGGTCATAAGAGTCAGAACAAATGTGCTGCTGTTAAAACAGAAATAGTAATTTTCTAGTGGACTTGCTAGTGTATTTTAGCTCCCTCCTGTTCTGAAGCAAGGAAAGTAGTCACACATAGTATATTTTATTGAATCATCTGATGTAATTACTAAAAGCTGACTTGATTTTGGCAGAGTATCCCTCGACCAAGTTACTCTTAATTTTTATTGTGTATAAATTTTATTGTGCAATCTCTAAATGATCTGGATACTAGTAAAAGAGAGCAGGTTATCATGTATATATGCACTGCAGATTCAACGAATCATCCCTTGTACATCTTTCTGCACAGTAAAATTTGGCCACCATGTAACATTCACTAACCTCCTTTGACATTTGTCCTAGGACCGAAGCATGTTGTCGTAAAATTTGTGGTAAAATTCTTCCCACCTGACCATGCTCAGCTGCAGGAGGAACTCACAAGGTTAGTAGCTGCAAGATTTGTTGGGTCTGGGGTTTCTTTCTTGGTATATTAAATCTCTAGTGGACAGAAAGGAGAACATGGAATTTGAGATGATTGTTTGCGGACTGATGGCTGTCTCTTAATATTAGTTTGATGTTATTTACCTTGACCTTGAATACACCTGAAAAAGAGGCCCTGAGATTTGGTTGCAGTCTGTGCTGAGCGGTTCTGCAAAGTGCAGGAGTTCTTTGCCTCCTTGGCTTTGGGCTCCTGGGAGAGCTCTGCTCACCTCAAGAGAAGGCATTTCCACAGCAGAGTTCTCCAAGCCCCTTTGGCATCGGTGTCGAAAGGGGCCTAAGGAATGTGTTGGTGGCATGGGGCCCCCCTCTGTAGAGGGACACGTGCAGCTCTGCACCCATTTGGGAGAGAGTTGTTTTACATGAATTGCCAAGTTGCAGCAGCACTGGACTCTTATTTGTATAGCCAGTGCAAATGGCAAAGCTTTGTACAGGTGTAAGTGTGACTTCAGAGGTGGAGAAATGGAAAGGAGGGGAAGGCAGAGAAAGCTTTACACATATGCAGAAAGAGTACCTTAAAGGTGTGTTCATTGTCAGTGCATTTCAGTAACTTTGTTTAAGCTCTGAATTTCACACTACCCTGACATGAAGAGTCATATTTCTCTGTGTGTAAATATGTATATCAGGGACCTATTAAGATTCTTCCTCATTAACAGGTCATTTCTTTATAATCAGAAGCATTGTTTTGTTTCAGGATTTCTTCACTGCAACTTTTCAACTCTTTTTCTGATCTTCAATATTATTATTATTTAATTAAATTTTCCCATTCTGATTCAGTATTTTCACTATTAGTTTTTATTTTCAATCTTTCCACAAGATGAAATCCTGTTTTACAAAGAGCTCTTGTCCTTATGACCTGCTTTATAAAGTAGTCCACATTTGTGTTGTTCTGTGGTTATCTCTGTCTTGTTTTATGTTGGTGATAGCATAATGGAATGGAAAAAAAAACAATGATTGATATCTCTTGCTGGCCTGGACAGAAGAAAAGTAGAAAACTGGGGTAGAAAGAAGGAACATTTACTTCAAAGACTGAGTAAAAACTATAAAATGGTGAATGAAAACTCACAACTTGATGCTACTGATTAAACATTTCTGTCTCTAAATAGATACTTTGTATATCAGTTGTTTAGTATGGGAGCTGTATGTTGATTTATTTTTTTTTTTTTTTTTGGTGATCTCTTTCTACACCTGGAGATGTGTTTCTGAATCCTAATGACTTTTTTGGATTAGATATTAAATGTGTATGCTAAGGCACTTGAATATAAGTACACAGCAGTGTGTAGGATGTGAAAGCATATCCACGGGGAACATCTTCATCACTTGAAAAAGCAGAGAATGCAACACTTTTGTGCTGTTATTCTCCTAATAAGGTGAATTTTGTATGGGGAGGCAGATGTCTGCACATTTCAAAAAGACATTGTTTAAATCTGCTATATTGTTTCCTCTATTGTGTAAGTTTCCATGCTCCTTAAATCAGCTTGTCCTTTTAATTTAATTTACATACATCTCTTCAGTGAGAAACTCACTGTTCAACTGAGAGCTTTTCACTGAACCTATTAAAATCTAGTCCTGTTAAAAACTATTGGAATAGTATGAATTCTATATATAGTAGAATGTATAATTCTCCAGAGGAGCTGCAGTCTTTGGAAGGCTTGTTAAGGTGTCTAACCAGTTCAGGTTTCATACCAATTGTTGGAGAGATGCCCACTGATAGCTCATTTTTTCTAGGGAAGAATTTGATGCTGAATGGAATTAAGTGATTTCAGCTCCTGTTGAAGCTAGAAGAAATGTTAATGTTGAAATAAATAATGTCACAGAATGTTTTGGGTAGGAAGGGACCTTTCAAGGTCACCTAGTCCAACCCCCTTGCAGTGAGCAGGGACATCTTCAGCTAGCTCAGGTTGCTCAGAGCCCTGTTCAACCTGACCTTGAATGTTTGCAGGGATGGGGCTTCTACCACCTCTCTGGGCAACCTGTGCCCGTGTTTCACCACCCTCACTGTAAACAATTTCTTCTTTAGTCTGAATCTAGCCTCCTTTAGTTTAAAACTATCAACTCTTACTCCGTTGCAGCAGGCCCTATGAAAAAGTCCCTCCCCAGCTTTCTTTTAGGCCCCCTTCAGATATTGGAAGGCTGCAAAAAGGTCTCCCCAGAACCTTCTCTTCCCCAGACTGAACAATTCAAACTCTCTCAGCCTTTCTTTGTAGGAGAGGTGCTTTAGCCATCTGGTCATTTTTGTGCCTCTCCTCTGGACCTGCTCCAACAAGTCCATGTCTGTCTTGTGCTCCAGAGCTGAACACAGTACTCTGGGTGGGGTCTCACCAGAGCAGAGAAACAGAATCACCTCTCTCAACCTGCTGGCCACACTTCTGATGCAGCCCAGGATACACCTGTCTTTCTGGCCTGCAAGTACACATTGTCAGCTTATGCCAAATATTTCCATCCACCAGTACCCTCAAAGTCCTTCTCGTCAGGGCTGCTCTCAATCCCTTCATCCCCCGGCCTGTACTGATAGCAGGGATTGTCCTGACGCAGGTACAGGACCTTGCACTTGGCCTGGCTGGATCTCATAAGGTAAACACAGACCCTCTTCCCAAGATTGTCCAGGTCCCTCTGGATGGCATCCTGTCCATCAGATGTGTACCACTCAGGTAGTACAAGTACCACTTGTACCAACTACCACCAAGTGTCATCTTGGTGTCATCTACAGACTTGCTGAGGGTGCACTCAATCCCACTGTCTATGTAATTGATGAAAATTAATATTAAACAGCACTGGTCACTGTACAGACCCCTGGGGTCATGGATCCTCATGTTGTCATGGACTTGTGTTGACTCTGTTCTTTAAAACTGTCATTGTAGATTTGCCCTACGTGGCTTAGATGGTTTCTAGGTGATGTTAAAAATGGCTGGTGCACAGGCAGTGCAGGTAATGGGGCCACAAAAGTATCAGAGCTAGCTAGAGTTGGTTGATCAAGATCTTGCTCCTTGTTTCCAGGTGAGTGCCAAGGTGGAACTTTAGAGTTCTACTTGTATTCTATAAGGATTAACTGATAACTTCTAATTCACTGGTTTATCTGGCATTTCTTTGTAGTTACAAGCAGCATTATTATCAGTGCTGCTTGCTGCACGGTTGCTGAGCCCTTAATAGCTGTCGCATTTACTTCCGTTGTCATATCTCATTGCTCTGGTTCCAAGGGAGGGAAGGAGAGATAAAAAGAGAGATATCTTGGCTCTGCAAAGCAGCCACCATGTAAGACTGTAATACAGTGTCTATTATGTTTTACATAGCCTCTAAACTTGGGAAATTCAGATCACTTCTGTAGATTCCAAAAAGTGAAAGGAACGTGTAGTCAAGAGCAGAGTTGTTGCTGGAATACTTTCCCCTCCTGCTTTGTGTAACTCGTTGTTCACTTCTGTTCTGCAGGTACCTATTTGCATTGCAAGTGAAGCAGGACCTGGCACAGGGAAGGCTAACGTGTAATGATACCAGCACTGCCCTCCTAATCTCACACATAGTACAGTGTAAGTTCCCTTTTTTCTTCTTTCCAGGAGGATAAACAGGATGATTGGCTGGACATGCTTTGCTGGGTTAGTAGCTGCCATAGGGACAGGTTAAAGCTGTATGGACAATTTATTGTATTTCTGTCTAATGGTATTCAAATACAGGTATTCTACTCTTTCAAATAAAGAAGAGCTCCTGGACAGTGGATTTGCATTTGTAAAGCAACGCATCTGATAGCCTTCCTAGGATCATTCAGAAAGCAAACTCTGCAGGCAGTGGCAAACAGGTTTAATTCTTCTGAATTCCTGTTTTATTATACTTTGGACCATGTCAGCAGAGCACTCAAATTCCATATCTGTATGCTGTTTAAAGAATGTAGTAAATAAACATGCTTAAAATGACAGACTAAATCACAGTCCTAAGAGGAAAGAAAAAACTAACAGATTTTAAGCTTTTTTTTTAATTATTATTATTATTTTTTTTTATTTTATTTTATTTTTAATTGCAAAGTATGCACAATAAGACTGTTCAATAGAATCATACATTAACTTTGTTCATCATATCAAAACTGCTTTTAGCTTCCAGATCACTGGAAAAGTAGCACATGTTTTCCATTTCAAGACTTTATGGATACTCATCCTGAGACTATGAGGAAAACCACTTAATAGCTGGTCCAGTAGTTATAATAGACCATTGTTTTGAATGGTCATTGTACAATTCAGTATGTATGCATCTTTCCACTGAAATGCTGTTGTGTGGAAATTGCAGTCAACAAAGATATCCAAAAAGGTCTTTAGTGATGAATAGGTAAGTCTCATGATCCTTTGTCATAGTCTGTTTGAGTGTTAGGGATGTTTCTCATCAATTGCTGTGGGAAAGGCAGGTATTGCAGGGTTTTCTATTTGCCCCAGTCATAATTGCCCAGCGTGACTGAGTTGCAGTAAGAAGCTGTACAGCAGCCTCTGTGAAGTTCTGTATTCCTCATACCATTTTAAAACTGAGTAGTTCTGCAGCACAGACTTTAAAAAGAAAAGAAAAAGAAGAAGAAGAAAAAAAAAAAAGAATTAAAGTCCTTGGATAGTGAGCTTTTTGTGTCTTTCAGTTTTTCCCATTACAGTGTCCAGCATACCAAGTACAGTTCTTTCCTTGGTTAAGTGAGTTCTGACTTCCTTTCATCTCAGTAAAAAAACCTCTTGATTATTTGGGGGAAAATTGAAAATAATTCATTCCACTGCACTCTAGGAGAGTGAATTTTCCTACTAAATGCCTGTGCATCAAAGAAAGGTGTTGGAGAGGACACCCTAATGCATGTGTCTCTCTTCATTTGAGGTATCGCTTCATGGTGATCCTCTCTTGAGCTCTTGTACTTTATATGCATTGTTTTCCTTATGATTTCTACTTAGATCCCATGTCATGTCTTGCTCATCTCTTACTGATTACTCAGTTAAATCCTTCACTAAACCTTCTACAGCTCTGGTGTCTGAACTGCTCAGAGGGCAACTGCTAGCTTGTTTTCCTAAAGCAAGAGCATAAGAGGATAAAATACAGGACGTCCTTTCACCTTTACAAGCTGTCCCTTTGCCTTTTCCCTCTCCCCACAGTCAAACTCAAATTTAACTCAGTGTTTTTTCAAAATCTCTCCATTATACACTTGGCCATTCCCCCAACACACCTACGCAGGCTGGCAAGAAGCATTCATTTCAAAATGTGCAAAAGTGACAAATCACCACTATTGCTTTTATGCTGCTGAGATGCATTATATTGTTGGATTAAATAATTTTCCTCACTTGCTGGAAGTGATCATGATGATGCATTTGAAATCGTTGTAGTTCTTTGTCCCCTTCACCTGTGAGCTTGAAGTGCAGAGTGATTCGAAAAGAAATTTTAGTAATCAAGTAGTACTCTCCTTATGGGGAAAGTAAAATAAGAAGCTTCTGTAGTGAAAAACTGAGATTTTTTCCAATGTGTAAGAAGAAGAGAAGTGAGAAATTGGTCATGCAGAAGTGTGACAGTATTCACAGAATCTGACCTGCCATGTTGGGCAGAGGGATGTTGTGCCTCATGATGCACCTGCAGTACTGCTTCCCCATGCCATCTCCTGACTGGAAGCTGGACCCTTCTTTTTCTTCTGTTTATGCTTTTTCCCCCTCCCATTTTTCGTCTAATGGTGTTTGCTAGGATCCTCTGCTAGAAGGTAGCGACAGTCTCATTTATGTATCCCTCTTGAACATTTCATCTTGTGAAAATTTTTCTGTGCAAATTTTCTCTGGTAAGAGTCTATAGATGTATCTTACATGGCTCTCTTCTGTATTTGCTTTCTCTCTAGTTTATTATACAGTATAAAAAAAAACCTCTGCAACAAAAATAAAACTAGACAGCTGGTAAGAGTAATGATATCAAAGTGGAAAGATTGAGAATGCAAGAGGTTAGGTGTTGTATGTCTTATCAGTGCTGTGCTGATGATGACCTGTACCTGGGGGCAGGTACAGGAATCTTCTGATTCCAAGAAGCCTTTATATCATGTATACAAGCTTATGTCAATGGTATAGACTATTATTTATGTGAAATCATATTATGACAGCAAATAGGTTCTTGTTAAATCAACATATATATTACAGGATCAAATTTTATTTGAAACGTTCTATTTAAAAATACCTTAAAAGCTTTGCAGAAAGTGTTAGAAATGAGAAGACACTTTGATACTGCAAATGATGGAGTGTAGCGAGTGTATGAAGTAAGAAGATGGACTGATTAAAGGAAAAGAGCTGAAATACAAAGCATTAGGTACTTCAGAAGTGCTAATCCAGATAGAATGCAGTATGGTGCAATGCACTTGCAAGGTACAAGAAAAGGGAACATCGGTGGAATCAGTCTTTGGCTAAAACTCATGGGAAGATTTTAAGGAAGAGTTTTATGTGAGGCTGACTTAAAAATATAACTCCCTATTATTCTAGAGGGACTGCTGCTAGAAAGGCTTTTAAGGTGGAAAAGGAGGCCTAAGGAGAGGAGGAGAAGCTTTTGAGTATGAAGTCAGATAGAACAAACTCAGAAGTAACTTGAAAGCCAGGAGGACAATTTTGATAATGGATTTGCATTTGGCAAATGCAGAGAACATTATAGAAATGATGTAGAGATGCCATAAGAGTCTTCTGTACGCTTGGCTTGAAGAAAGCCCTACAGGAGGTGGTTTAAGTCCATCTGTGTACAAGGACGTAAAGGGTATGAAGTGCATTTTAAAGAATCAAGGCTATTGTTATTTGAGGTGTTGCAAATCTAGGTGGGCTTATGGCTTCATTAAAGAAGAGGAACTTGCCTTTCATTTGAGTTAGGGTTAAAAATGGACTCTAAAGATTTGCAATGCGGGGGTGAGTCGAACTGGAGTGAGTCAGCTGTTTCTGAGATGGAGACAGAAGGTACATTTTACAAAGGAGAATTCTCAAAGATTCCATAGTAATTTCTACTGTCGCCAGGAATGATTCAGAACAGATGGGATGAGAGAGGTGGTGGAAATCAGACAGTCTTAGTTGTCATCTCTTTTCCACCTCTGACCTCCAAAATTTAAAAAGTCATTGTGTGGCTGCAGGCAATTTGACCTGAAAGGTTATTCTGTCACTTGTAGATGCTTTGGTCCTCTTCTCCCCTGCCTATGCAAGATTATTGCTTCCCCTCCACATTTGCAGGTACATCTGATCTCAGGCAAACTTTTATCAGAAATCACTGAGAGTGATGTTTGTTTGTTTGTGTGTTTTTTGTGTGTGTGTGGTTGGTTGGTTGGGGTTTTTTGTTGTTGTTTAGTTGGGGTTTTTTTCCTAAACCAGCTTATTTTGCACAGAACTGGGTTAAGGGTTCATTTATGTGGGTGGAACTGAGGTGAGGATGAAGCAAAGATCTGAGCTTGGGTCAACTGACATCCTAGGTCAGTTGTGCATCAACCTGTCTGACTGAAACCTAGATTTAATTTTAGGGCACTGCATTTTAATTTCACTGACATTATTAAGGTAGCGGCCCTTGTTGTACTGATGATTGAGCAGGTTTGCAGGCAAAAGCTGTTTAGCAAAGAAACTAATAGCAAGATTTTCAGCAGCATTCCAAGAATAGCAGGCAACAAGATAGTAATCTAGCAACTACACACAGATTACTTGTCCCCCACCCCCCTGGCCAAAGAAAGGAAATCTCACTGAATGGGCTGCAAAATGGAAGGTGGGTGTGACATACTGTTGTACACACAGTGCTGAATAACTGCAGCAGATGGGAGCAACTTTGAGGAGGAGGGAGACAGAATGTGTCTCAAACTGCTGCAAAATTAGAGGAAGGCAAACGTTTCATAACCCCATGAGGCGAAATACGTGTCTGTGTTCAAGCAAGGAAACAAAGCCATCTTCCACATTTTCGCCCAAAGACTGCAGTGTGGAGCATGGACCTGGGGAGGATGCTTGTGTTTGACTGCTCCGCAGAAAGGCACCTGAGCACCATGATCTATAAGAGAGCTGGATGAGTTCTGCTGAATTAGTGCTGTCCTCCCTGTCGCCCCCCCCCCCCCCCCCCCCCCCCCCCCCCCTCACCTTGCCACGAGCCCTGCAACCTCTTTCTTTGCGTTACCACAGTATCTGTTGGTGGAATGGAAGGGGGATATTTGTTTTGTTTGTCTC